>CAUYLG010023087.1:0-12079 GCA_963573385.1 Cacajao melanocephalus
AAACAAACAACCCCATCAAAAAGTGGGCAAAGGGTATGAACAGACACGTCTCAAAACAAGACATTTATGCAGCCAACAAACATATGAAGAAAAGCTCATCATCACTGGTCATTAGAGAAATGCAAATCAAAACCACAATGAAATGCCATCTCAAGCCAGTTAGAAAGGTGATCATTAAACAGTCAGGAGACAGTAGATGCTGGAGAGAATGTGGAGAAATAGGAATGCTTTTACATTGTTGGTGGGAGTATAAATTAGTTCAACCATTGTGGAAGACAATGTGGCAATTCCTCAAGGATCTAGAACTAGAAACACCATTTGACCCAGCAATCCCATTACTGGGTATATACCCAAAGATTATAAATCATTCTAAAGACACATGCACACATATGTTTACTGCAGCACTGTTCACAATAGCAAAGACTTGGAACCAACCCAAATGCCCATCGATAATAGACTGGATAAAGAAAATGTGGCATATATACACCATGGCATACTATGCGGCCATAAGAAAAAGATGAGTTCATGTCCTTTGCAGGGACATGGATGAAGCTGGAAACCATCATTCTCAGCAAACTGACAAAAGAACAGAAAACCAAACACCACATGTTCTCACTGATAAGTGGGTGTTGGATAATGAGAACACATGGACACAGAGAGGGAAATATCACACACTGGGGCCTGTCAGTGGGTGGGGGGCTAAGGGAAGGATAACATTAGGAGAAATACCTAATGTAGATGATGGGGTGATGGCTGAAGCAAACCACCATGGCATGTGTATAACTATGTAACAAACCTGCACATTCTGCACGTGTATCCCAGAACTTAAGGTATAATAAGAAAAAATTTTTTAAAAGTCAAAAAAATAATAGATGCTGGCAAGGTTGCAGAGAAAAAGGAACACTTATGCACTGTTGGTGAGAGTGTAAATTAGTTCAACCGTTGTGGAAAGCAGTATGCCGATTCCTCAAAGAGATAAAAGCAGAACTACCATTTGACCCAGGAATGCCATTACTTGATATATACCCAGAGGAATATAAATTATATACCCCAAGGAATACAAACTGTTCTACCATAAAGACGTATACATGTGAATGTTCATTGCCACACTGTTCACAATAGTAAAGACATGGAGTTAACCTAAATGCCCATCAATGGTAGACTGGATAGAGAAAATGTGGTACATATACACCATGGAATACTATGCAGCCATAAGAACGAGATCATGTTTTTACAGAAACATAGATAGAGCTGGAGGCTATTATCCTCAGCAAACTAATCCAAGAACAGAAACCCAAATGCCACATGTTCTCACTTATAAATGGGAGCTAAATGATAAGAACTCATGAACACAAAGAAGGAAACAGCAGACCCTGGGGTTTACCTGAGGGTGGAAGGTGGGAGGAGGGAGAGGGGCAGAAAAGGTTAACTATTGAGTACTAGGTTTCACACCTGGGTGACAAAATAATCTGTACAACAAACCCCTACGACTTAACTATTTAAAAACTTTCACATGTACCCCCTGAACCTAAAATAACAGTTTTTAAATGTAGGAGATTGGTCAGAATGGTGGGAGAAATTATAGAAAACACAAACCTTCTTGGAAGACCAGAAGGTTTTGCAAAAGCCTCTGAAGAGGTTATGGATGAAGGCAGCCTAATCCTCTTACCTTGATCTAATAGCAAGGAGTAGATGCAAAGGAATCTAGAGGAGTTTGTCTAAATGGCTTGTTTATTCATGTGGTCCTAAGACCAAACTTTGATCATTTATGGGCACATGACTGCTCTCTACTGGGGGGAGATTGGCAATGTTAATTACCCTTTAAAGGTGCTTACTTGAGACCTTTGTCATTTAATCTGCACTGAATAAATGCAAAGATTGCCAGCTTATCATGGCTGTTGCTAACTCCAGCAGAGGTCCTTGACCATGCTGACTGGCAAGCCCGTGTCAGTGTACATTTTTCATCTATCGCTTGGTCAAGTCTGCCAGTCAGACTCGACATTTAAAAAACAGGCATTTTCATGATAGCTTAAGCTAGTTTGAACTGAGTTTTTGTTACTTGCAATCAAGATGTGTTTGAACAGATACATTAGGACCATGCCTTTAAGTAACTAAAACTTCACAATGTGTTTTAATATATAATACATAGAATTCTCCATCAATCATCCTCCCACCAAAAATCTCTTCACTTTTCTAATGCTCTTCTTTCTAGATAACACTTTAAATCATTTTTTCAAGTTCTTTCAAAAGATTTCCATTGTGGCACTGGTAATATTTTTGTTAAAATTATCAATAAATTTTGGAAAACTGTTATCTTTATAGTTTGCTGATTTAGAAACATGCTGAATGCCCAGTTTATTCACGTTATCTTCTGTCCAGTTTATTCATGTTATTTTCTGTAACTACCATTAATCTGTTGTTTCACAGTTCCCTTATTGTTTCACAGTTCTGGAGGCTAGGCCTCTGAAATCAGGTGCTGGTAGTTTGGCACTTCCTGAGGCTATGAGGGGGCATCTGTTCCATGCCTCTTTCCTTTCTTTTGGTGGTTCACTGGCAGTTTTTGGCATTCCTTGGCTTGTAGATCTCTGCCCACATCTCCATGTGGTATTCTCATTCTCCCTGTGTATGTCCATCCCTGTGTTCATGTTTCCCCTTTAACATAAGGCCGCCGGTCATATTGGATGAGGGCTCATCATAATACATCATTTTAACTTGATTACCTCTGCGAAGACCTCATCTCCAAAAAAAAAAAAAAAAAAAAAAAAAAGCCACATTCTGAGGTATGTACCAGGGGCTAGGGCACCAACATATTTCTGTTAGAAGGACACAATTCAACCTGTATCAGACCTGAAGTAAAGATTCTGGATTTCTTCATATAGATCACTGCTTCCTCAAACTGATGTTCCAAGATATATTCTTTGATATCACCGAATTCTCCATAAGAATGTAAATTTTTAATATCTTAATTTGAAGTTCATATAGATTATTCATGCTGGATACTTTCTCTTACTTGAAAGAACTACAACAGCAATAAGACCTTAAGTTAAAGAAACATTGCTGGGAATCTGGGGATGCCAGGGTGGTTAGAGTTCTACGGCGGAAAGAACCAGGGAGGAAAAACGGAGAGAGAAAGAAAGAAACCCTTGTGATGGATGGGCTGAGGGTCCCCCTCTAGTCTTCAGCTGAGTATTGGTCCCCAGAAGCACCTAGGGGAAACTACCTGAGGCCAGGAAAGGAAGCACCTACAAGAACTTTCTTAGGCTAAACAAAGAAAAAAAATGAGTCAGAGCAGGTGTTAGAGAGTCAAAGCACAGAAGGGAGCCCGAGCCATTGTTTGCTTTAGAGGTGGAGGAAGGGCTCAGGAAGACAGAGAATCAGGTGGCCTCTGGAAGCTGAGAATGACCCTGGCCAACAGCAAGCAAGGAAACAGAAACCTCTGAAGCTTCATGCAACTAAAATTCTGTCGACGTCCTGAATGAATTGGAAGTGCATTTATCCCCAGAGCCTCCAAAAAGGAGCACAGTCCTGCTTTGTTATGATAGCAACAGAGAAACTAACACTAGCAGAGGCACAATAATATAGCAATAGAGTGTCTGAGATGACAAATACATAAGAAAGAATTAACAGAAGTTTAGACTGCATAAGACTAATGAACTTGAAGAAATAGCAGTGAAACTACCCCAAATAAAATACAGAAAAAAAGACTGAAAATGGGGACTTTATTTAAAAAATGAACGGCATACCCATACACCCAAACATGATCATCTCAACAGACTGTCGTGAAAAAGAACACAAAGTGCTTTTTCCTATTTTACGCGAAACAGCAGATCAACACAGAAGACTTCTGTGACCAAACGTGTGGGGTTGCTATTTACCAAGAAACAAGCAATCAGTTGTGCAGCACATAACCGCTGGGGGTCCTCCAAGTCAATTCTGACATTATCTATGTGGAAACAGGGCCAGATCCCACAGGTTGAGGGCTGAGATCCCAAAACGGTTCCCTTCTACAGATACCACTTCCAGTCTGGGGCTACAGAACTTCTCATCAACCAGCTTCAGGCTGGGGTTCCCAGAGCTCCCTCTTCAGTTTTGATTAATTTGCTGAGTGGCTCATGGAACTTGAAGAAACTCTCAAATGTCTTGGCTTATTATAAAGGATATCACAAAGGATAGAGATGAAGGGATGCATAGGGCGAGGTATGGGAGAAGGGTTGTGGCACTTTCGTGACGTCCTTGGGCACTCCACCCTCCAGGAAGCTCCAAATACTCAGCTTTCTTGAAGCTCCTCCAAACTCTGTCCTTTTAGGCTTTTACGAAGGCTTCATTACATAGGCATGATTGACCAGATCATTGGCCATTGGTGATCAATTTAACTTTTAGCCCTCTCTCCTTTCTGGAGATTGGCCAGTGAGGCTAAAAGTCCCAACCTTCTACTCATGCTTTTGTCTTTCCAGTGACCAGTCCACTTAGAGCTACCTAGGGGCTGCCAGCCAACAGTCAGTCATTAGCATACAAAAAGTCAACACTTTGATGATTCTAAGCGTTTTATGAGTTGTATATCGGGGAAACAAAAAATGGGATTTCTGAAGACCAAATATACATTTTACAATATCACACATCTCAAAAACGGTCAACAAAATCCAATACTCTTTGAAAATAAAAACTCAACAAATTAGAAACAAAGAAGAACTTCTTTAATCTGATAATAGTATCTACAAATATCCCTCAACTAACAACACACTTAATGGTGAAAGACTGAATGCTTTCCCCCTAACTGTAAGAAGAAAACAAAAATGACTGCTCTAGCTACTTCTATTCAACCTGATACTAGATCTCCTAAGCCAGGAAAATTAGGCAAGAGAAAGAAATCAAAGGCATCCAAACAGAGAAGAAAGAAATAAATTGATGTTCATTCATAGCAGACAAAGCTCAAGAATAAAATGCACAGTTCTATTCAATGTATCTCTATCTATTAAAAACCATGGATTCACACTAGCCCCCCCAACTCCAATCCCACACCACAGAGTTCATTCTAGTTTCTCCACTTTCTAATCTGGTAACTCCCCTCTCCAATAGTTAGAAACCTGGATCCCTTTTAACCTTAGATTTACTTTTTGAGCCAATAATCCTTCTGTGAAATCAGTCTTCAATGGCCACACCATCCTCTATTTGAATGCATTCCTCACTTTAGTCTCTGACCCCTCGCCTGCACTGGGTTGCTCTCCCCTAAGCAGCCACTCCACAGCCAGTTATGACGGCCACCGCTGGCTTCTGGCACGGACACCCCCTCCTCCCTCAGCAGCCCTCCCTGGGTTGCCCACACCTTCACTCTCACTCCCCTAGTGGGTGATGCCCTCCTCACTCTTCTGGGATTCCTACATCCTACACTGGGCCACTACCACTGCCTCCGCCTCCTCACCTAGACACCCACCTAATGGTTTTTAGGTTGAATTACTGAAGAGGAAAGAGAGGGAGGAAGAAAGAGAGGGAGGGGAAGAGAATACTTCTTTAGCCTCAAATTCTTTCTTGCCAAGGCATCATGGGTTTTTAGTAAGTTGATAGTTCTGTGTAGTAGTGTCTACTACAGGTGATCCTTTAGATGCTGTGTGATCCAGAAATTCCACTATTAGGTAGATATACCCAAGTGTATACAGGTACAACAAAAGATACATGTTATAACTTTCATAGGTGTGTTATCGACAATAGCTAAATACTACGGGAAAACATCCTACAATTGAGTAGACAAGTAGACTCTTTTCATGTGCTATATTCATACAATAGAATGCTATACACCAATAAAAAACCAAATGACTGCACATACAACAATATGGATGAGTCTCACAGTGGAGTGAAAGAAGTCAGATGTAAGAAAAGAAATACTATGTGATTCCCAACAGGCAAAAGTTACCTATAAAGTCAACTTGGTGGAAGGAGGGGTTTGTGATTAGAAGGGGCACAGGCTGGCTTTTGAAATGCCAGTAGGGTTACATTTGTTGATTTAAGTGGTTACTATACAGGTGTGTTCATTTGTGATAATCCAACTATGCAACTGTTTGCACATGTTTATGTATGTTAGACTTTAATAAAAATGGTTATTTAAACCAAAGTTGCTTTTTATATTTTTGGTATGTTTGCTTTCCCTGGGATGATCAGGACTATTAGCTATTTCACCAACAAATTCCCTCTCTACTGTAATTTGTATGGATTTTTAAATATTACTTTAATGAAATTTATTTTTTTCTAAGATGGAGTCTTATTCCATTGCCCAGGCTGGAGTGCAGTGGCATGATCTTGTCCCACTGCAACCTCTTCCTCCCAGGTTCAAACTATTCTCCTGCCTCAGTCTCCCGAGTAGCTGGGATTACAGGTGTGCACCACCAAATCCAACTAATTTTTGTATTTTTAGTAGAGATGGGGTTTCACTATGTTGGCCAGGATGGTCACAAATTCCTGACCTCAGGTGATCTGCCCGCCTTGGCCTCCCAAAGTGCTGGGATTACAGGTATGAGTCACCACACCCAGCCAGAAAAGTTCTTTTTAAGCAAACCTTTTTTATGAGAAGGTGAACTCCTGAAGGTCAGTGTTACTGCTTTATTCTGCTTCTATCAGGCAATGCTTAAAATAATTTTCAATAAGTTATAGATGTTCAATAAATGTTAAAGGAACAAACGTCTTGCCATTTGAGTTTGTGATGCGAGTAGAATTTCAAGCTCTATCTTACAAAAACGTTTTCTGGTTGACTGGTCTTTTGGCTCTCTTGCAAGGCACCACCCATTGGAATGGCCTTGGTTTAATCTGCATGGGGCTGGTGGATTAACTCCTAGGTATCTTGGGGCTTTTCCTTATAAAGACACAACCACATAAACTGGGCAGGGTTCTCTTGGAACTCTGCCTTCTACTGAAGCTGTTTCAGTGTTGGTAGCAGAGGTTTGCAACCTAATTAACACCACAGAAAAAGGCATTATTAGCCAGGGAAAAGCAATTCAACAGAGCTAAAGATACACAGCATGCGTTAGCACGGGGGTGTTCAGGCTAGAAGTCTCTCTAGGGATCACTACAAAGGAGATAGCAAGGAGAGGCAGTGGAGCACTCATGAGGCTGCTTTGATAAAACCTCCAATTTCTATCAGCATTCTCTGCTCCTATTATTACACGACCATGTTGCACCACATTGAGACGACTTGACTGCTTCCTTGAAGGAGATGTGTTAATGAATATGGGACAGGATATTTTCTTGCCTTGGTGAGTGTAGCACACATCAGCCAAGTGGTACAACTCTGATTTTGTTTCTCAGCTATGTTTTAAAACTTTCCTGAAGTGGCTTCATTCGCTCATCTCCTGTAAGCACAATTTTCTTCCCTACCCTTTTACCCCCAAAAAATAAAAGTCAGCACCGTGATGATTACCTGAATGTTGAATACCTTGGAGTTTAATTTATTCATAAGTTTGGGGGTTTGCAGCTACTTCATTGAAGTATATTTCCTCTAATTTTTAAAACCTATTTTGAAGTTAGAGAGACCTCAAAGATTTGGCATTAGACATTCCAGGTGTGATTCTAGGTATCACTACTTCATTCATTCATTCATTTAACAGAGAATTACTAAATACCTTTTTATTGGACACCAGGCTGGGTACTTTGGACACAGGGGGGAACAGAATACGGCACATTTCCTAAACCATTTAAATCTCAGCTTCCACCTCTGTAGAATATTATCTTATCTCATTGCATTGTCATGAGAATTAACTGATAACGCTACCAATATTAGGGTGTACGTGATCAATGTTTGGCAGATGTTAGTATTTGCCTATCTCTTTTTAATAGTCTGTATCCATGTTTCAAACACATGGCAAATCAAATACATTGATTCTCCTTGGTGCTTTTAGTTGCTTTAGTAGTTAAAAATATTGCAAAATCCAACTGTGGTTAGGGTTTGAGATTACATTCTAGCTATCTTCACAACGGGCTTGTAATAAATTCTGTGTGTTGGAGATGACACTTTCCTTTGGCACATAAAGTTGATAGTCTTTTCTATTCATTTATCATTTTACGTGCTTACTGGAAAGCTTCTCTTTTGTTCCTTAACTGGAATTTCTCTTCCATATTATTTGCATATCTTTCACCTAACATACCCAAATCAATTATGGAACAATTATTTTTAAAATCCCCCTTATGAGAATGTAAAGAGGGAAATGGATCACAGTTTAAAGACGTGGGCAGTGGCTTACGCCTGTAATCCCAGCATTTTGGGAGGCGGAGGCAGAGGCGGGTGGATGAATTGAGGTCAGGCTTTCAATATCAGCCTGGTCAACATTGTGAAACTCCATGTCTACTGAAAAATACAAAAAAAATTAGGTGGGCATGGCAGCAGGCACTTGTAATTCCAGTTACTCTGGAGGCTGAGGCAGGTGAATTGCAGTGAGCTGAGACTGCGCCACTGCACTCCAGCCTAGCAACAGAGCAAGACTGTGTCTCAATCAATCAAGATGTTAGCAGGCTGCTTTTCTTTTGATGCATCCCAAAGTACCTTCCCTCCCTGCATCTTACCTTTCTTATTTCTGTCAGGCTCATTCTAAAGTTTTTGCCACACCTTTAACTCCAAAACTATGAATGTTAAACTTGAATCATGATTGGATTCGGGAATAAAATCATGCCTTTCTTTTCTTATCCATAATCATTTTCATTGAGTTGCAGCCAACTACAACCACAGCTTGCAGTTAAATCCCTCATTCACACAAACGTCCCTTCAGCATAACCTTCTTGTCAATATATTGCTTCCAGCCTCTAAAGTAAACTTTCTGAATTGTCATTGTTTCTTAACGCTTTGACCTTGCCTATCCTCTATCAGCACTTTACCTTCTGTCTTTGCTTCCTGTACTAGCTAAAGAGCGTTGTCTCACAAACGTTCCTAATTTTTGTCCTCCCTCGAACATTGTGTCTTCAATGCCTATCACCTGCTTCACTGACACATCCTCTCAGTGAATAACCCCTCAGCCTCTTGCCTGCACCCCCACCAACACCACACGGCGTTATCTGGAATATCAACTTCCACCCAGTTTTCCTTGTCTTGTATTACAAACAGCATAGAGAGATACAATAAAGCTTATTCTCTCCCAGAAATTGCAATACATTTGAACTCTTAAAATGGCTTTAGACTGAATCTTTTGAGGCTAATATCCCAAGACACTGTCCCGATATCTTGCACTCTTCCTCAAAACATCCTCAGAGATAGAGAAATCACAGCTGATGAACTACAATCCATGTGTCTATAGCTTATTAGGTCACCAGCTCCCCTTTCTTCCAGGTTAGAGGATTGTTTTGCCTCGGGGCAATACACAGGGCTCTTTTGTTAGCTTAGATGGTGAAGATCATGTTTTCTCTACATCTGAATATGAACCTTCTCCTGTGTGTTACCATCAGCATGCTTTTTAACCAGAGTTAAGTAATTGATTTCTGAAGACACCCTGGCCTTTACATATTTGCCTGTCTTACTTAGTGTAATTTTCTCTTGCTTTTCAAGTACATGATTAGCCACAATGTGATAAGTAAATAAATCAACTGCCTGCCCTCTAGGACTTTTCACATTTAAATTTAGACTCTAAATTACTTTTGTTACACTGAAAAGATTTGAAAATGCTCCACTGAATCATATTCAAGACACTTCAGAAGCTTGCAATAATTTCCTACATTGCCGAAGGAAATGATTTTCCCAAATACATTCTGAGTTTTTTGTTTGCGATAGAGTCTTGCCATGTCACCCAGGCTGGAGTGCAGTGCTGCAATTTCAGTTCACTGAAACCTCCGCTCCCCCAGCTTCAAGTGATTATCTTGTCTTAGCCTCCCGAGTAGCTGGGAGCCATCACGCCCAGGTAATTTTTCTATTTTTAGTAGAGACGGGGTTTCACCATGTTGGCCAGGCTGCTCTCGAACTCCTGACCTCAAGCGGTTCGCCTGCTTTGGCCTCCCAAAGTGCTAAGATTACAGGTGTGAGCCACCATGCCCAGCCAATATTCTATTTTGTAGAAAGCATTCCTTCACTACCTCCATCACCCAGGATTTGAAATCACCCAGCTTCCTACTCTTAAGGGCATTCACATTCAACGGCTGAAGTTTCAGACAGTCACTTGCTTCCACGGAAGTGGCACGATGAGTATTGTGGTTTAAGCAAACTTCCCTAATGCTTTACGAGGGGGACATCTCATCACTGTTAGCCTTAATGAGACACACGTTCCTCCCCAACTGATGACTCCTCTCAATGGTTCAAATGTGTTCCACATACTTTAGAAAGCAGGTTCAAATGATTTTGGAAAATTTTACAATGTTCTTTGAAATAACGGATAACACCCAGAGTAGCATTGAACAGTGCGGGAATCACGTTATCTTTTTAAAGTTTGGTTGGAAATGAATAGATCAGATAGAGGACCTAAGGAAGGGTTGTGCCACTTGTGAAATAATAAAAAATAAAAAGGCTGAGGGTATTTATATGGATTGTATTTCCAGTGCCCTGTTCTAATCCCTGTGCAGTCATACATTTCTTGATGATGGGGATACGTTCTGGGAAATCCGTCCTTACATGATTTCACCACTGTGCAAACAAACCTAGATGGTGTAGCTTACAGCACACCTAAGCTAGATGGTACAGCCACTGAGCTCCTAGGCTACAAACCTGTGCCGCATGTTACCGCACCAAATGCTGTAGGCAACTGTAACACAATGGTAAATATTTGTGTATCTTAAAATAGAAAAGGTATAGCAAAACACACACACAGCGCATAAAATAGAAAGCAGTACACTTCAGTACGTTTGTCTAGGGCACTTACCATGCGTGGAGCTTGCAGGACTGGAAGTTGCTCTGGGTAAGTCGGTGAGTGCTGAGTGAATCTGAAGGCCTGGGGTGTCACTGTACACCACTGCAGACTTTGTAAACACTGTGAACTAAAGTTCCCTGAAAAAAACATGGAGAAAAGAAACTATTCCTGTGAAGAGTTTGCAGCCTTCAGTGTAAAACGAAGCGGTGTTTCGGAGGAAAGAAAGGCCGTTCTGGTTTTATAACAAAAGTTCCCACCTGGGGTTTCCAAGCAGGTCCACGTTGGGAATGAAGACTTCAAACTTGCTTACTTTTGATTGGTCAATACAGCTGAATCCTAATTGGGTGATACAGCTGAGCCCTGATTGGCCAAGGTAGGTGAGCTCTGATTGGTTGGTTTAGGTGAACTCTTAACAGTCCCAATAATAAAAAGGTGCAGGTTTTTAGGGAACTCAGTACCTGTGTGACCCCTTAGTCAACAAATAGCCACTTGGCTGTATTTTAAATTTAGGCTCAGTTAGCCACTTGGGATGCATCTTGAAGGACTGGCTCTTTCAGATTCACGTTTGTTGACAACTGTATACTTAGGCGACACTAAATTTGTGAACAATATTTTTCTTAAACTTAGCTCACTGAAACATTTTTACCTTACAAACTTGAAATTTTCAGCTTTTAACTGTTTTGTAATAACACTTAGATTAAAACACACGTTGTACAGCTGTTTAAAAACATTTTATGTCCTTATTCTATAAGCTTTTTTCTATTGCTAACATCAAAATAAAAATGTAGAGATGAATCTCTAAATTTAAATTTTTATTTTGGAAGAAAGAGTTGCACTTCAGGAGCTGGGCACGGTGGTTGATCCTGTAATCTCAGTGCTTTGGGAGGCTGAGGTGGGAGGATTGCTTGAGGCCAGAAGCTGAAGACCAGCCTGGGCAACATAGCAAGAACTATCTCTACAAACATAAAAATAAAAAATTAGCCAGGCATGGTGGCATGGGCCTGTAGTCCTACTACTCAGGAGGCTGAGGCAGGAGGATCAGTTGAGCCCAGGAGTTTGAGGCTGCAATGAGCCATGATCTATCTCCCTGCTGCACTCCTGCCTGAGCAATGGAGTGAGACCCTGTCTCTTCAACAACAACAACAACAACAACAAAAAAAAAAAAAAAAAAAAAAAAAAAAAAAAAAAAAAACTTGAAAGGAAAAAAACAGGTTTTTTGAATAATAAATTTTGCCCAAAAACAAAGAGAGGGTTGGGGGTTTTTAAAAAAAAAA
>CAUYLG010023088.1:0-11762 GCA_963573385.1 Cacajao melanocephalus
ATTAACAAGGATATCCAGGACTTGAACTCAGACCTGGAACAAGTAAACTTAACAAATATTTACAGAACTCTCCACCCCAAATCCACAAAACATACATTTTTCTCAGTATCACATTACACCTATTTTAAAAGTGACCACATACTTTGAAGTAAATCACTCCTCAGCAATTGCATTGCATTTCACAGGTTTAAATAAAATATTGGTTGGCTGCTTGTTGGTTATTTTCATCTCTTATTCCTTCCTGTCTCCATTGTTAAGCACAATGATTGGCATAAAAAAGGTTTTTAATACCCATTTTTAGACTGCATTCTAGCCTGGGCAGTAGAACAAGAATCCCGTTCTCTCTCCCTCTTTCTCTTCCTCTTTCTTTCTCTCTTACATTCTTTTTTTTCTTTCTTTCACTCTCACTTTCTTTCCTCTCTTCTTCTTTCTTTCAAAAATAAAAAAAATAAAAATAAAAATAAAAATAAAATAAAATAAAAAAAAGAAAGTCGTATTTACGGCTGGGCATGGTAGATCACGCCTGTAATCCCAGCACTTTTGAAGGCCAAGGCAGGCAGATCACGAGGTCAGGAGTTTGAGACCAGTCTGGCCAACATGGTGAAACCCCATATCAACTAAAAATACAAAAAATTAGCCAGGTGTGGTGGTATGCACCTGTAACCCCAGCTATTTGGGAGGCTGAGGCAGGAGAATTGTGTGAAACCGGGAGGCAGAGGTTGCCGTGAGCTGAGATGGCGCCACTGCACACTAGCCCAGGCGACAGTGCAAGACACCATCTCAAAAAAAAAAAAAGCATTATTTATTAGGTTGAACCATAGAAAACTGCTGACAATCTACAAAAATGGCAATTTCATATGGTTCAAGCTAATACCAAAATGAGGCAATGACTATTATCTCTTCCATATATATTCAAGTTCACTTTCATCACTTTACTTTCATTATTAAAAGATGAAATAATACTACAAAAAAAGTATAAATGCTATTGGGATTTGGAGTAAAATGAAGAAAATTGAGACTTCTAAGAATCTCTAAAACTAGACTGAATTACCACTTATTGGTAAGTATTCAGCAAAATTAATAATGTGGACTAAATTAATGGGTTAAAACTGGGAAATACATAAAATATTTATAAATTATCTCTAGTCATATTAAACTTAGACCAAAGTGTTAATTTCCAGATAATTATCTAAATATACATTCAATATATCACTAGTATCAATTATAAAACAGACAATGTTAAGTTTATACTAAAAACAGTGGGCCTAAAATATGGAAAATCCGAATAGACTGGTTCTCAATTTAGGGGAAGAAGTGTATCACCTGATTCTTTTTCCAGTGTTTTCTCCTGGAAATTCTGCTAAGGGAATACCTTAATACCTAATACCTCCCCATCACTGAAAATAGAGAAATGAGTTGAGAAATACTGTTCAAACAGATCTCAAAAGGCAAGTTAAGCATAAAAGATCATAAGGCTTAACTGTAAAATAGTAAGTAGGATCACAGTTTTGGTAAACTGATACCAGAAAAACTGAAAGTTTTTTGCAAATAAAATTTTACTAGGCCAAATTTCAGAGTCCTTTTTTTGTAATTATCAGCCCTTTTTACCTCCAGATGTTGAAACTTTTGCATTATACAGTTTTCTAAAGAAATGGGCAGTGCCATACAAAGAAGTGTTACACAGGATCATTATTTTACCTCTTGCCCTAAGTTCATCTTCTTCGTCCACTTCTATATCCAAATCATCAAATACGGCAACGAGAGGAGTTTTTAATGTTGTATTACTCGGTATTTTAAAATCCTTGATAATAAAAAAAAGACAGCACATTTGAACAAATTCTTAAATTTAAAAAAAGTTTTAATTTTAACATATAACATCTATACCATGAAAATTATTGAGATGTTATTTTAATAGGGGAACCATACGAATTTGTGGTATTAGCAATTAAAGTAACACTTACATTTATATTTTGAAGGAAATAAGGATCTACCCTAGGTAATAGCAAGTCAGCCCAGCTTTATTAACATATGTATTTGAGTAAAAAAGGCATTTTATAACTGAATTTTCTGAATTAAAACTCCACAATAACTGCAATTATGTGACATTAAACCACAGCTAAAAAGACCTCTGAAGGATACTATCCTACGCTATCTTCTCAAATCTAATTTTCTATAGAGAAAAAGGCAAAAGTTTTTCAACATAACACGTTAGCTGTAGACTTCTACAATCTCTCCTGATACTTATTACTACATTTACTTTCCACACTTTTATGCATATTAAATAGTTCAAGCACTTACTTTAAATAATAATAAAATATTCTAATATTAATTTCCAAGAATTGGCTTCACTCACAGGTTGCAACTGATAACCTGTTAGCCAAATGCTGGCCAACACTTAAAAAAAAAAAAAAAAAAAAAAAACTTTGAGCTAAAGTTTTAAAAATTGGAAGACGGCAAATCAAAATCAAAATTTGAAAGTTCTCTTGTAATATCAGAAGACTGAACTACAATGAGCCAACATTCAGCAACAATCAAACAGAAAAGGAAACTGAATAGCAGCATGAATTTAGCACGTACTCTGGTTCTCCAAGTTATTACAGCCTTACTTTACCTGTACAACACAGGCATATGCACTAATTCCCAACCATTTTACTTTCCTGACACCTATAGATACTGGACATTTGAGTAGGCCTCATATTCCCACTTTGTGTTTATAAAATAATTGCTTTTAAAAAGATACATGCTCACTACAAAATATTTAAATACACAGAAGTACAGAGGCTTAAAAGAAATCCCTTGAAATTTTACTATCTGGAAAAAATATCTATTTGAAAACTCTTATTAATATTTGTATGGCTTCAAATATTTTACTATTTTGCAAATAATCTTGTGGTAAACTGGATTCAAACAGCATATAAGTTTTGGACTACTAAAATCTATCTGAACAACTTTTTTCTTCTGAGTAATTTCTTCAACAATGGCATAACGAAGCTGCATGAAATTAAGTTCATGTCTTTTATGTGTTATCATATTTATAAGTCACCAGAAAATTACTAACAAGCCATTAGGAAAGTATCAGTACATTTATTCTATCAGATTCACTATTCAGTAAACTTTGCAATGTTGATCTTTTCTGGCAGAAATGGAAACAGCTTATTTTACTTCTCCAGTAAGTGATACAGATAATTTTGTCTTTATAGATTATTAGTTCCTTGTGTGATTAAATTTTAATCATAACATCACGTTTTTCCTTTTTTAAATTGTTTCTACTTATTACCATTCCGATATCTTCAGTGGAATACTTCTGTTAATAATGTAAGAGGATTCCACAAAACTGCTATTTTCATACTATCTGGACTTTTGAAAAAGACTAAACATATTTGTGAATGATAAATATGTATCAGCAGGAGAAATAGTAATGGTTATGATTAACTAGAGCCATTTAACTGAGAAATTGAAAATGCAATAAATTATTCTTTGACTAAAATCTAGCCACCTTAAGTTGTATCATGGGTAAGGAAAGCAAATTTATTATCATAAATGTCTACCATAAGAATGTGATAAACATAACAACAGAAAAACCTGAGAGTTGGTATCAATGAACAAGTATAGAACTATGTGATTTCTGTAACACACGAGGAAAAAAACTTGTTGTTAATCAAATCTGATCAAATTCTGATCAAATAATGATCAGAGTAAGTTAGAAGCCAACTACTCTAAGTTCATTTCCTTTTTCCTATTTTTATGACTTGAGAATTCTAAAAATTGAGTGATCAGTTCTGCAAGCAAACCTATACGTTTTATAAGTCTCTTGAGCCAAAGGAAGAAAAATCTTTAACCAAAGACCTGATGCTAAGCTTTATTATATTCTACCTTGTTTTCAATAATAAGTAAAATGTTTGCAGTAATACAAAGGGGATGGAGGTGGGGAGGGAATGGGGAAGACAGATGAATTAGTAACTGCCATTCCTTATCGAAGAAGGCCTACCACCCCTCTTGGAATCAGATTTACCAGAAAAAGATAAAGACTACTTGAGTCATTTTTTTAAAAAAAAAACTTTAAAATTTCATTAGGTGCTTTTCCATCTTCAGACAGGTGGGCTTCAATCTCACCCTAATCTATCACTCTATGCAACACAAGAAAGGGGAGCATGAGCACTTTGAGAGAAAAAAGGCACAGTACAGAAATTTTTTTTTTTTTTTTTTTTTTAAGACAGGGTTTCACCATGTTGGTCAGGCTGGTCTTGAAATCCCGACCGCAGTTGATCCGCCCACCTTGGCCTCCAAAGTGCTTGGATGACAGGCATGAGCCACAACACCCGGCCCAGAAATTTTTAAAGTACAGGTTAGGCAGGATTCCTTTTTAAAATTTCAGCTACATGACAAATTCTGAAATTATTACCTGAAAGTTTTACAGCTTAACCTAAATGGATCTAGATTATTACCTGGACATTGTTTTCTTGTACTTGGTGAGGTTGTCTTACATGAGGCAATGAAGGCTGAGTTCCTAATTTCCTATCCAAAAATACTTCTTTGCTGCAAGCATAACACCATACTCGAAGAGTGGTAAGGTTCACAGTTAGATAATGCTTTGTCTCCTATATAATTTCACAGTAGAGGGAGAAGAGGAACCAAAATTACATATACTTGAAAACACTTCTTCAGAAGATAATGGAAGATAAACTGCTGGCCTTTGATGAATAACAATATACTCCAAAGCTAATTTAGAACACCAAAAAAAATTATTTAGATAAACTTCTAAGGTATAATGAATAGTAACAGTATCTAAGCCTACTCTAAAAGTTACTCTGTCATTTTCCCCTTACTATTCATTATACAAAAAGAAATGCAAGAATTTAAGACCCTGCTTTGCAGTTTGCAAATAAGTATAACACAAGAAAATAATTAACAATACCAAGTAACTAAGAAATCAAAATGGCAAAAGAACACAAATGACATGAGTCAAAAGCATAAAACAGCTCTAGCAATACAAAACATATAATCTTGGAAAGACAAAAGTCTAGACTTTCTCAACCAGAGTTCTGCTGGAGAATTAAGCCCTACAGAAAATGATTTGAGTGACTAATTTCTCAACTCTCCCAAGGGTGGTACCCAGCAAGTACCATTCTAAATGCAGAGAAAAGAAGTAAATGATACACAATGATGCCTCAGAGCTCGCTCGGGTATTCAGGCTGAATTAATTCTCTAGAGGAATCCTGGTTGAGAACAGTTGATGCTGTGGAGGTATCAACGTGCATCTTAAAACACAGTCATTCGAGAAACTTTCTGTTTAGAATGGGAACTCTACCTAACACTGTAGAAGAGGCATGCCAGAGTTACATGGGAGGTATCAAACAACCAGAGCAAAGTAGAAAGTTGACTCCAGTGACGATGATGTGCAGAAAAAGGCAATATTACCTGAACTGAAACTTAAAGATGTTAGCCAGGCCATGTCATAAACTTAAGTACCCACTCTCAGGCTTGAACCTCCTAATATGCCAGATTATCACCTCCATACAATTGGATGTATACTTTTTTTTTTGAGACAGAGTTTTGCTCTTGTTGCCCAGGCTGGAGTGCAATGGTACGATCTCAGTTCTCTGCAACCTCCGCCTCCTGGGTTCAAACGATTCTCCTGCCTCAACCTCCCAAGTAGCTCGGACTACAGGTGCCCATCACCATGCCCAGCTAATTTTTTTTGTAGTTTTAGTAGAGATGGGGTTTCACCCATGTTGGCCAGGCTGGTCTTGAGCTCCTGAACTCAGGTAATCCACCCACCTCAGCCACCCAAAGTGCTGGGATTTCAGGTGTGAGCCACCACACCCGGCCGGATGTACACTTTTTAAATCAGTGCTTTCTTAATCACAACCTCATTCTAAAGTTCATCCTCTTAGCAATTCCCTTCCCCACCTTTCACAGAAAATGTAAATGAAGTTTTAACTTAGAGCACAAATTTGAATTACAACTTGAATTAATAATGTTACACTGGCCTTCCCTTTCCTTCAGGCACTTTTTTAAAAAGCCTTCCATTAAATTTTTTATATACATACCTGAGAATGTATGGTGCTGTGATCTACTTGTGATTCACCACAACCAACATATGAACATCTATTCTATAAATAATTACACAGGAAGAAAAATAAGGTACTTTATAATATAGATGTAAATTTATAACAGCATTAAAATAATATTTACAATTAAGTTTGGATTACATGTTTTAAACTCAATGAGTAAATGACTTTCCAGTCAGTAAATTTAACCAAATGTTTCCAGGCACAAAATAAAAACAGAAGATATATTTTTAAGGTAAAAGCTATGTCATTTCTAATAAAAGGCAAGCATAAAATATCTGAGTGATTTACTAAAAACTGCAAAAGCACTACAAATTTAGATCTTTCCAAAGTTTAATATTTTGTTCTCAATAATGACCTTTAGTTTAATTTACAAAAATCACTTAAAGTGTCAAAAATTTTCTGGTTATCATTATTCAGATCTAAATTTATGATTATTATAGTATTCTTTTCAGTGAAAAACATATACACACCTCCAGACATGCCCAAAGATTTGGTCCTCTGACTTTACAATCCTGACAAGTACCCTATAAAAAGAAATTAAAAAGACAACATTGGATATATTGACACAAACACATACAATTCACTAATGACATCATACATATTTTTTATAGGGCTCATAGAGTATTATAGCAATTTATGAAAATTACATATTCAAGAGAAAAGTGAAAATAGTTTTTTAAGGAAAAAAAAACCCGTTTCTTACATGAGATTTTTGTATCAAATCTTCTTTTGTTATTTCACCAACTGAATCCAAATGTGGACAATGATTCTGAAAAGCTGACATTTTGTTAAGAATTTTTTCCTGTTTCCCAAGACTTTCAAAATGAGGTAACACCTACAGAAAAAGTAACACACACAAAAAAATTAAGAAATGTTTACAATGTCTGCAAAGATTCCAAAGGAAAAAATAAAAATGCTAACAATATTAAAAATGATTAAGATAAAAGATAACATAAGAATGATATGTTTATGAGATTACCCTGTTAGAGTGTATTTTCAAACACAGATGAGTTTTCAGAATTGAAGTTAATTTGAACATTGGAAATTTCTCTACTACATAAACATTTTATTAAAATTGACATCTATAAACAAATGTAAGTTTGTTTCTCCATGACTTTTACTGCTTTTCCCCTCTCTCTCATTTCACTTTTTATAGATAAATAAAAGGGAGGAATATTCAAGTTATTCAATTATGAAGCATTTTTATCCTTTTTCTTAAAAAAAAAAAGATTAATTTTTTAACATTTTTATCCTTTCTCTTAAAAAAATTTCAATTCCTATGCTGGACTAGGAATTGAAAAAAAAAAAAACCTTCAAGTGGAAAGCTTCATTTTTCTACTAACAGGAGCCCTTACTGATGGCAGAAACTAAGTCATCTAGTATCCTGGCCCTATATCAGGACAGGCACTTTATATCAGGGTTTGTCAGGCACTATAGACACTTAGGGCCAGATAATTCTTTGCTGTGAGGAATTATCCTGTGCATTGCAGGTTATCTGGCAACATTCCTGCTTCTACCCACAACAACCTTCCACCCTTACCACCACTCTGAGCTCTGACAACCAATGTCTTTAGATAGTATTAAATTATATCTTCTGGGGGACAAAATCTCTCCAGGTTTGAGAACCCCATTTTCATGATCTTTACAACCCTGAAGTAGGTACCATTATTAGCTTCATTTGCATATGAGGATAAGATATGCAAACTTTCCTGAGTTTGCAGTGGTTTGGTTCAAGTAAAGTGAGTGATCTCCAAAGGTCTCAAGTCTAATTCAGTATTTCTAGATCTTCTTTTGGTTGTATATTTTTACTAACAGGGCTTTTAATGCTGTTAATTCAACTTTGAGGTTTGAGAACACTTTCCAAAAAAAAGTTAAGAATTTACTAGGACAGAATGAAACAGTTTAAAAGTTTGACATTCAGAAATTATAACTATAAATTTAGTATATTTTGTGGTTTATAAGTTATTCAATAAACCCTGCAGGTCTATGTAATAGTTTATAACTATATACAACCCCTTTGTTACCCGATAGCTTATAAGTGTCTGTCTGCCTTTTAAACTCATTGCAATAAATTTGCTGAAATATTAACATATTAGTAAATACCTTTTCTAAAGTTAAAAAAAGTTGAACAAAATCAAATCAAATAATCAATTACTATAACACTGCAACACACAAAATTCACCAGGAACCACTCTAGGGTTAATAGTGTAAACATTTCTTTTTTCTTTGGAGACAGGGCCTCATTCTGTCACCCACACTGGAGTACACAGGACAAAAAGAACTCACTGTAGCCTCAACCTCCTGGTCTCAAACCATTCTCCTGTGTCAGCCTCCTGAGTAGCTACAACTACAGGTGTGTGCCACCATGCCTGGCTAATTTTTTAAGTTTTGCTAGAGACAGGGTCTTGCCATATGGCCTAAGCTGGTCTTGAACTCCTGGGCTCATGCAATCCTCCCACCTTGACCTTCGAAAGTGCTGGGATTACAAGCATGAGCCACTGTGTCCTGCCCTTTTCTGAACATTACTACATATTAAAATAAGCCAAGCTCCAGAATTTCAGAGAATGAAGTTAAATTTAAAATATTTATTAATATTTCCTATTTTAATTTATGTTTAGGGGAAGGTTTGACAATATTTCCCACCCTTCTCTTTCTTTTTTTATTAGCTCTCTCTGCCCCCTTATCCCATTATTTTCACTGCTAGCCAAGATGGAGTAACAGAGTCCAGATTTACTCTCTCACCTTAAATAACTAAAAAATCAGACAAAGTATATAAAACATTGTTTTTCAGACAGACAATAGGCAGTGTAGGACACTGATCCTAAAAAGAAGAAAACAAGGTGAGCCTATGACTGATCCAGCTTATTGCCTGGAGAGAATTTTTAGGCCACAAAGTAGATGGAAGAAAACTCAAACAGAATCTGGAATTAAAATTACATGAGTTAAAGGGAAAGAGTACACTAGGCACGGTGGCTCACACCTGTAGTCCCAGCACTTTGGGAGGCCAAGGCAAGAAGATCGTTTGAGGCCAGGAGCTCAGGACCAGTCTGTTCTACACAGCAAGACTTGTCTATACAAAAAAATTAAATTTGCTAGGTGCGGTGGTGCATCCCTGTAGCCCAGCTACTTGGAAGGCTGAGGTGCAAGGATCACTTGAGTCTAGGAGTTTGAGGGTACAGTGAGCGGACCACTCACTGTAGCCTGGGAAACAGCCAGATTCTGTCTCTTAAAAAAGGGAGGGGAGAGAAAGGGACTGGAGAGGAAGGGAGAGGAGGGGAGGGGAGGAGAGGGGAGGGAGGGGAGGAGAGGGGAGGGAGGGGAGGAGGGGAAGGAAGGGGAAGGGAGGGGAGGGGAGGAAGGGAGGGAAAAGGAGGGGAGGAGGGAAAGGAAGGGGAAGGGAGGGGAGGGGAGGAAGGGAGGGAAAGGGAGGGGAGGAGGGAAAGGAAGGGGAAGGGAGGAGAGGGGAGGAAGGGAGGGAAAGGGAGGGGAAGGGAGGGGATGAGGGGAAAGGAGGGGAGAGGAGGAAGGGAGGGAAAGGGAGGGAGGGGAGGGGAAGGGAGGGAATTTAAGGAGAACAGGGTGGCTAGAACTCACAGGGTAAAGTAACGGAGAGGAAAGAACTACATAGACAGCAAATGAACTCTGGAGATCTGCAGAGGGCTACCAGTAAATATCCATACAGCTGAGCACTGATAAAGGCATATAGGTGATTAGACTACCCCAAGCCAGAGGAAAAAATCAAGGGGAAGGATTAGGTAAAACAATTCTCAAAGCCTATAAAGGCTGTTTGTGTTCCTATCAGCCAGATTTGAAAGACATCATAATAGAGGTAATAAAGTACTCAGAATGGCATTGCCTCAATAATGGGAAAAAATTATCCTTGCTCTGAAGACTACTTTTGGTTCTGCCTTTATAAAGTTCAGAAAGGACCGGGGGAGGTGGCTCACACTTGTAATCGCAGCACTTTGGGAGGCCGAGGTGGGCGGATCACAAGGTCAGGAGATTGAGACCATCCTGGCCAACATAGTGAAACCTCATCTCTACTAAAAATACAAAAATTAGCTGGGCGTGATGGTCTGAGCCTATAGTCCCAGCTACTCGGGAGGCTGAGGCAGGAGAATCACTTGAACCCAGGAGGCAGAAGTTGCATGCAGTAAGCCGAGATTGCACCACTGCACTCCAGCCTGGGGACAGAGCAAGACTCCATCTCAAAAAAAAAAAAAAGTTCAAAAAGAAGTCTTAAAAGGATCAAACTGTTCCCAAGGAATTGTGTCCCAGAACAAAGCTTAAGGATATTCAAAGGAATGAAAAAATTCAGTACCCAACAAGGTAAAAATCACAATGACTGGCATTCAAAGAAGGAAAATCTGATCCACAGTGAAAAGAAAAAGAAGAAACAAGAAATAGCACGGATGCCAAAACAAAGACAGAATAAATTTTAATCTTAAAAATTAAATCAGAACATCAGCGATACGGAGGGAAATGTTCAAATTTGATGAAAACTAGAGCCTTATAGATCCACAAGCAATTTAAACTTAGCACTAAACAGACAAACAGGCCGGGCGTGGTGCCTCAGGCTTGTAATCCCAGCACTTTGGGAGCCGAGACGGGCGGATCACTTGAGGCCAGGAGTTCGAGACCAGCCTGGCCAACATGGTGAAACCCCTTCTCTACTAAAAATATGAAAAAATTAGATGGGCATGGTGGCAGGCACCTGTAATCTCAGTTACTTGGGAGTCTGAGGCGGAGAATCGCTTGAACCCTGGAGACAGAGGTTGCAATGAGCCAAGATCACGCCATTGCAGTCTAGTCAGGACAACAAGAGTGAAACTCTTTGTCACAAAAAAAAAAAAAAAAAAAAAGCCGGGTGCAGTGACTCACACCTATAATCCCAGCATTTTGAGAGGCTGAGGTGGGCAGATCACCTGAGGTCAGGAGTTCAAGACCAGTCTGGCCAACATGGTAAAACCCTGTCTCTAGTAATAATGCAAAAATTAGCTAGGCATGGTGGTGGGTGCCTATAATCCCAGCTACTCAGGAGGCTGAGGCAGGAGACTCACTTGAACCAAGGAGGCGGAGGTTGCAGTGAGACAAGATCGAGCCATTGCACTCCAGCCTGGGCAAAAAGAGCAAAACTCCACTCAAAAACAAACAAACAAATAAAAAACACCACAAACAAACCACACCAAAAACATCAAAAACAAGTTGCTTAAAACTAGTAATAAAATCTTAAAAAATAGCCAACAGGCTAGACAAAGTAGCTAATACCTATAACCTCAGCACTTTGGGAGGCCAAGGCAGGAGGATTCCTTGAGCTCAGGAATTAGAGACCAACCTGGGCAACATAGTGAGACCTACCAAAAATGTAAAAAATCATCCAGGCATGGTGGCACGTGCCTGTAGTCCCAGCTATTCTGGAGGCTGAGGTGGGAGGATTACCTGAGCCCAGGAGATAGAAGCAACAATGAACCATGATCACACCACTGCATTCCAGCCTGAGTGACATAGCAAGACCCCAAAAACAAAAACACAGCCAAATCCTGTCTCAAAAACAAAAACAGGAGAGAGATCCAAGATGGCCGATTAACAACAGCTCAGGATTGTAGCTCCCAGTGAAAGCGCAGAGAGCGAGTGGACGCCGCACTTTCAGATGAATTTTTGTTGCCCACAGACTAGGAGATTCCCGGC
>CAUYLG010023089.1:0-31345 GCA_963573385.1 Cacajao melanocephalus
GTTCTTAATGACTTACAAAGAGACTTAGACTCCCACACAATAATAGTGGGAGACTTTAACATTACACTGTCAATATTCTACAGATCAACGAGATAGAAAATTAACAAGGATATCCAGGACTTGAACTCAGACCTGGAACAAGTAAACTTAACAAATCTTTACAGAACTCTCCACCCCAAATCCACAAAACACACATTTTTCCCAGTATCACATTACACCTATTTTAAAAGTGACCACATAATTGGAAGTAAATCATTCCTCAGCAATTGCATAGCATTTCACAGGTTTAAATAAAATATTGGTTGGCTGCTTCTTTGTTATTTTCATCCCTTATTCCTTCCTGTCTCCATTGTTAAGCACAATTATTGGCATAAAATAGGTTTTTAATACCCATTTTTAGACTGCATTCTAGCCTGGACAATAGAATAAGAATCCCGTTCTCTCTCCCTCTTTCTCTTCCTCTTTCTTTCTCTCTTACATTCTTTTTTTCTTTCTTTCACTCTTTCTTTCTTCTTTTCTCTTTTTCTTTCTTTCAAAAAAAAATGAGACCCAAAAATTATTTATTATAGATTAGGTATAGGGTATAGTGTTTTAAGAGATGGGTTTCCTTTATTGAAATCCCAGCACTACCTTGTATGGTAGGAATTTCTCTACCATAACTTGAGGTAAGTTTTTAACCTCCCTTTGCCTCAGTTTCCTAATCTGTAAAATTGGAATAAAGTAACTACCTCTTAGGGATGTTATGAGTATTAAATGGAAAATATATGTAAAACAGATAAGCGCTCATTAAGTCTTAGGTTTTTTTGTTTGTTTTTGTTTTTTTTGAGATGGAGTCTCTGTCACCCAGGCTAGAGTGTGGTGGTGTGATCTCCACTCGCTGCAGCCTCTGCCTCCTGGGTTCAAGCAGTTCTCCTGCCTCAGCCTCCCACGTAGCTGGGACTATAGGCACACACCACCAGGCCCAGCTAATTTTTGTATTTTTAGTAGAGATGGGATTTTGCCGTGTTGGCCAGGCTGGTCTCGAACTCCTGACCTCAGGTGATCCAACTGCCTCGCCCTCTCAAAGTGCTGGGATTGCAGGCGTGAGCCACTACGCCTTGCCAAGTCTTAGTTATTCTTGATGTTGATCTGAATTTGTAGGCTTCATTACTGCATTTGGACCTTAGCATTTAATCAGTAGATGTTTGCAGATTGGCTTTGTACTGTGTGTCTGTGTGACTAGATCATGTGCTTTGCTGAGGCAGGATGTGGGTAAACCTGCTCATTAGCATATACCTTGCCAGGATGTGTCTTTCATCCCCATTTTATAAATGAGGAACCCAAGGCTCAGGGAGGTTAAATGACTTACTGAAGGTCACTTTAAAGACCAAAATAAGGTAGAAGTCCTGGAACTCTGAGTTGGAGCTTAGACCAGCGCTTCGAAAATGCCATCCACCCTGTAGCTTTAAGGCTCTGGCTCTCAAACCAAATCCTTGAGGGCTGAGCTGGAAGAGCCACGCCATGTGGCCTGTTTCCCACTGTGCTAGGAGCTCGCCCACCCTCTGGAGCTCCCTTGCCGCGACTGCCTTCCACTTCCCAGTCTGTGTTTCGTAAGTCCATGTTTGGACCTTAACGAGCATCCAGACACTTGTGTTTGTTTGCTTTTTTGAGACACAGTTTCACTCTGTCACCTAGGCTGGAGTGCAGTGGCACAATCTCAGCTCACTGCAGCTTCTACCTCCTGGGTTCAAGTGATTCTCCTGCCTCAACCTCCTGAGTAGCTGGGATTACAGGCATGTGCCGCCACACCTGGCTAATTTTTCTATTTTTAGTAGAGGCAGGATTTCACCATGTTGGCCAGACTGGTCTCAAACTCCTGACCTCAGGTGATCTGCGTGCCTTGGCTTCCCAAAGTGCTGGGATTACAGGCATGAGCCACCATGCCTGGCCCCAGAGATTCTTTTCATAAGCTTTCCCTGAGAGTTCACTTGTGAAAACAGGGTGGGAGGTTCTACAGCAGTCCCTAGAGTTCCTGAGGTGGATGTGCAGATGATGGTCTCCCCATTTTTCCCTGTGTGTTCATTTCCTCCCTCTCTCATTTTTTTCTTTTGTTGCTTTGCCTTTTCTGTCTCTTCTTTCTCTCTTCCCTCTGTCCTCTCTTTTCTTCCTTTTTTTTTCTCTTCCCTCCTTCACACTCTTTTCTTCCTTCCTTTCCTTTCATTGTTTTATTCCTACCTACTAGGTTTTTATATTTCGTCTAGAATGACCTTAATGCTCTTTTTTTTCTAAAAGTACCGTGTGTTCAAGATAAAGTATTCAAACGATCCAATTGAAAGCCAAGAAGAAAGTAAAAAATTATTCCACATCCCATCACAGAGGATTGATTTACTCTTGTTAAGAATAGGTGAGGATAGTCACAGCTGTCTCTAACAGGAGATGGGGAGGGGCAGGATAAGTGGATTGATGGGTGGACATCCAGATGCAGAAACAATGCATCCTTTGACTGAAACACTTTTCATATTAAAAAAAAAAAAGATAATAGGTGTTACTTAATAACGTGTACTAAATCCCATTTATTTCCTGGAGTTTAACATAGCTGATGAGGTTTTAAAATACACTTTGGGAACCTGGAACAGAGGCAGTTTGCATTACAGAGGCTGCCACAGGAAGTGCACAGTACTCTTGGTGGACATGATGAATGGAAGAAAGAAAGGGGGGCTTGTGCTAGGCTTACACACTTGGAAAGCCTGGAGTCAGAGGACAGCCTGAAAACAGGAGAGAAGAAACAACAGGGATGCAGTCTTAGCATGGGAATCCCTCCCTTCTCTGATCCCCGAATCGAGCTGATCTCCATGCAGGTTAATCTCTTCCACTGTGGGTTTCCTCTGCCCCTGCCCTTGTGTGCTCTAACAGGCACAGACCCTGCAGAGGCTGCATAGTGGCCCTTGGCGACATTTCTTGGCTACAGCCACTTTGGCTACTCTGATGTGTTCGTCCTTATTCTCCAGGCAGCCTTGTTGGAGGACAGCCCACCTCAGCCATGGACGGTGCCTGAAGTGGCCCTCCCCACCCCATAGCAACTGATGGAGCCCTTGGATACCATCTAGATATCTTCTTTTCTCGTGGTCACTTCTCTTGTGAGGCCTTTTGTGCCAGATGCACCCAGATCCTTAGAGACAGTCAACAAGTGTTGAGTTTCAGAAGGTCTTTGAGTTCCCCGTTTGTGCCTGAGTTTCTCTGCTCTCTTCCTCCCCACTGGCCCATCCTGCATACAGAAGGGTCTTAAGAGACAGCCTTTGCCATATGCTAAAAGGTTCCTTATGCCAGGGCCTTTGTGCTTACTGGGCATGTGTTATCAGAGCCGGGGGCGGGGGCCGGAATTGTTTCTTCTCTGGACAAACAAGGTCCACCTCTGGATAATCTGCCTTGGTCAAGCCAGTGGCTCATGCCTGTAATCCCAACATTTTGGGAGGTAGAGGCAGAGGATCTCTTGAGGCCAGGAGTTCAAGACCAGCCTGGGTAATATAGTGAGACCCTATCTCTGGTTGGTAGGTAGGTAGGCAGGCAGGCAGGTAGGTAGGTAGGTAGATAAATGGATAGATGCTGTCTCTGGTTGGTTGGTAGGTGGGTAAGTAGGTAGGTAGGCAAGTAGGTAGGTAGATAGATGCTAGATTAGATAGATATTTTAGATATATATAGAGATTAGATAGATGGATATATTAAATAGATGAATTATATAGATTAGATAGACCCTGTCTCAATTGAGTGATTGAATGAACGAATGACTGAATGACTGATAGATAATAAATAGCCTGTACTTTATTAGTTTGCAGGGGATGCCATAACTGATTGCTGTAAACTTAGTGGCTTAAAACAACAAATTGTTTTCTAACTATTTCAGAGGGAAGAAGTCCAAATTCAGGTGTCATCATGGTTGGCTGCTTTTGGAGACTCTGAGGGCAGATCCTCATTTTCCTCTTCCAGCTTCTGGTAGCATCCAGCAATCACTGGCCTTCCTTGACTTTTAGCCATATCACTCCAGCCTTTGCTTTGTCTTCCTGTGACCTTCTGCTCTGTATGTTTCTGTGACTTAAATATCCCTGTTCCTTTCTCCTATAAGAACACCTGTCATTGGATTTAGAACTACCCTAAATCCAGGATAATCTCATCTCAGGATTGTTTTCTTTTTCTTTTTCTTTTTTTTTTTGAGATAGGATGTTGCTGTTACCCAGGTTGGAGTGCAGTGGCAAAATGGCTCACTGCAGCCTTGGCCGCCCAGGCTCCGATGATCCTCTTACCTCAGCCTCCCAAGTAGCTGGGACTACAGTCCCGCACCACCACATCCAGCTAATTTTTTGTATATTGTGTAGAGATGGGGTCTCGCCATGTTGCCCAAGCTGGTCTTGAACTCCCGGGTTCAAGCAGTCAGCTCGCCTCAGCCTCCCAAAGTGATGGGGTTACAGGCATGAGCCACTGTGCCCAGCCAGGATTCTCAATAACGTCTGCAAAGATTCTATTTCCAAGTAAGGTGATATGTGCAGATCCCAGGTCAGGACTTGGGTGTATTTTGGGAGGAGGAGGGCACCATTCAGCTCCTTACTTCCACCATATGGAGCATTGACGACCTCTCCAAACATGTTTCAGCAGCCTCAGGGAGCATACATTCAGGGGGCTGGCTGGCTGCCTACTCCACACACCTCACATCCTTTATCCTTTATATCCTCCACACTACTCAGCACTGTGCTATAAGCATGTCTTTGTTTCTTGCCAAACATGCTAATTTAGGAAAAATAATAAATTGGGTGAAAATTTCTCTGGGCTCAAGGTAGAGACATTCTTTCATAATCAGAAAAAAAAATAAAAAGCCATGTGGAAGCACCAAGTCAGATCATGAGCATTCACAAAGATTTCTTTTGCCTACTTCCATGGATGCACAAGGTCTACTCAACAAATGTAGCCTTTGCCCACCAGCATCTTTGGGGTTGTGGGAAAGATTTTGAAAATGGTGTGCTATCCACGTCTACGTCTCAGGTCCAGCTCGTGAAATCTGCCGAGGTGGGAGATGCCCTTTAGGTATGATGGCAGAAAAGCGAGCCAAGAATTCAGAGTATGTGCGTGGTCATGTGGGAGACAGGTAGCAAGAAATGTGTGGGTTACACAGGGCGAAAGAGTCACAGAGAAATCAGGAGGCAAAGTCCAAAAGGAAACTGTTTCCAGGATTCTTCATCTTGATCCTTGATCCTTTCTTGGTGTAGCCTGGGCCTGTGACATTGGCTGTAATTATGCATGTGATTTCTCATTTCTGTATGGTATGTTTTTGTTCTGTTTCAGTATGCAAGTGGTGGGGGGAGTAGAGGGGCAGGGGGCAAAGGGAAGGATTGACTGTGAATAAGGAGGAGGTGTATACTAGTAGCCTGCCAGATAGAAAGGGCTTTTCAAGTGCCAGCAGCTCCCATCCTGGGCCAGAGGGTGTGTAGGAAGGAGTCTGATACAGGGGCAAGGTAGGGCCAAAGGCACCAGGGCTGCCTGTGAGAGGAGGGTGCTGACCTCTGTGACTGGCCTCTTTCTTTAAACAGGAGAGCTGGTGCCATCTGAAAGCAGATTAAGATTTTTTTTTAATGTAAACAATTTGGATTTGGTAATAAATCACACATAACAAGAAATCTGGAGGCAGCCAGTCTGAGGGCTGGCTAATTCAGCAGCTCAACGATGTCAGATCTCTGGGATGGCTTCTCTGAGTTTTTAGTGGCTTTTCCGTATTCACAAAATGATTGTGACAGCTCCAGGCCTCAGCTTTGATGGGTAAATGTCTAAGTCAGGTGGAAGGGAAGCACTTTTGCTTCAGGTAGTTACTGCTAGAGAAGAACATCTTTCTAAGATGTCCCTAAAGACTTTCCCTTAGAGTGCCTTGACCAAAATAAGTGAACATAGTTCTTTGGATATTTTTTTTTTAATTATTTTGCTTTGAAACAGTCTCACACTTATAGTTAAAGCCCTGAACCAAGAGTTCTTTTGTTTCCTGACTTGAAAGTTGCCAATGTGATTCATTGCCACTTCCCCAGAGTTCCTGTAAACAAAAAAATTCTCATAACCACAAAACAACCATCAGAATCAGGACATTCATATTGATACATGACTATCACCTAGTCCACAAACATCATTCAAGTTTCACCAGTTGTCCCAAGTGTCCCAATAATTTTCTTAGAGTGAAAGTATTTGATTCAGAATCATACGTTGTATTTATTTGTCACGTCTCTTTGATCTCCTTCAGTCTGGAAGCATTTCTTATTCTCTCCTTGACTTTCATGACATGATCTTGACATATTTGAAGAATGTAGACCATTATTAGGTAGCATGGCCCTCAGTTTGGGTTTGTCCAGTGTTTCCTCATGATTAGATTCCATCAATGAATTTTTGGCAGGAAAATCACAGAGGTTATGGGGTATTCTTAATGTATCCCATCAGGTGGTACGTCTTGTCCATTTGCTCCTTTATTCAGCCATTCATTTGTATCAGCATGAATACATGGATTTCCCTTCAACTCAATGGGTTATAATTTTACCATTATTTACTTTGAAGCTCTAATTGTCCCATATTTGGCTAGTGAGAGCCACTTCAGCCTGGCTTCAGTGTCTTTTTTGACACATCTCCATCACTCTTTGAGCACTTCCTTACTTTCTGATATGATAAGATGTTCCAGTCTTGTATTTTATCAGTCTCAGCCCTGGAATCAGCCATTTTTCCAAGGAGCCCTGGTCCATTTTATTGGAGAATAGTATTTACAAGCCAAAATCTGGGTGATAAATGTACCTGTTGCTCTTGGGGTATTACTGCTCTTAGACCCTTTTGGCCACAGAGCTGGGCAATACGTCTTATGTATATATGCACATAATTAGCTCTTATGTGTGTATTAATTTCTGTATCCATCAATATATATTAAAAATTGGGAGTTCTCACACATGTCTCAAATTCCAATATAGCATCATAAGTTTCATTCTCACTTTCTTTCTTTCTTTTCTTCTCTTTTCTTTTCTTTTTTCTTTTCTTTTCTTTTCTTTCTGTAGTTGTAAACTCTCTTCTCTGGCCATGAGGAACCTAGATTCCATTATTGTTTATATTTTTACTGTGTACTCAGTCACCCTGAACGTAATCAATTTCACATTACCGCCATACCCCTGCCCTATGTAGATGCCCAGTTAGCGCCAGATCACCCTCCCACATACATGGATGCCATCTCCCTGCTAATAGGCCTCTGACACCTTGCCCTGGGCCACCACCAGATGGGGACATCTCCCTTCCTTGGCCCCTGAACACACACTTTTAAAGTCAAGGAGTTTGACTTTATCAAAGTCTCCACTTTCTATCTACATACATTTATTCATTCAAGCCTTCCTGCCTTACTTGACCAATACCTTTAGTGTCCCATCGATTACCCCTCTTTTGGTGGGGATCTTGTTGGTACTCTTTAGACTTGAGGCAGGCACAGGAGCTGCCATGGCGTTTTCATATGCCTGTGCTGTCCAGTGTACTAGCCAGTAGTCCCACATCAAAATTTAAAATTCAGTTTCTCAGTTCTGCTAGCTGTGTTTTTAGTGCTTAATAGCCACCTATAACTAGTGGCTACCATGCTGGACAGTACATACATATATATAACATGTCCATTCTCACAGAAAGTTATTTTGTTCTCCTAAGTTAACATTGATCCTTCCCTGACTTCAGCTTAATTTTTTAGTGTTCAGATGATCAGCTGGACCATCCAAACACTCAGCAGTCCTTCATGGTAACTAGCCTGTCTCCAAACCCACATGGTAACAATTTCCCTAATCTCACCTCCTGAATACTCATTCCCAATACCCATGGGTCTATCCCTATTGCCCCAGACCATCCATAATACGTGATCTGCAAATGGAACAGAGTATTTGAAACTGAGACTGTTCTGGCCGGGCACAGTGGCTCACGCCTGTAATCTTAGCATTTTGGGAGGCTGAGGCGGGTGGATCACAAAGTCAGCAGTTCAAGACCAGCCTGACCAACATGATGAAACCCCATCTCTAATAAAAATACAAAAATTAGCCAGGCGTGGTGGCTCATGCCTATAATCCCAGCTACTCAGAAAGCTGAAGCAGGAGAGTCACTTAAACCTGGGTGGTGAAGGTTGTAGTGAGCTGAGATTGTGCCATTGCACTCTAGCCTGGGTGACAGAGCAAGACTTTGTCTCAAAAAAAAAAAGTAAGTGAGACTTTTATAAAATCTTGGACTTGTAGTTTCAATAATTAAAATGAGAGTGTTCAAACTCCTGCTTTTCTGAGCTTTTGAAATGTCTGTTTTCATGTCATCCCTGGGAACCTCAATTCCAGGTTGTCTTTTCAGTTCCTCAATATCCAACCCTTTTGTAGGGCCTCCTCTTCCAGATCAGTGGTTTTCAAACTTTGAAAACTGTTGTTAAAACACGGGTTCTGATTCAGTAGGTCCACACGAGCCTGCAATTCTGCACTTTAATGAACCTCAATGGCTGCTGTTGTTGCTAGTCTGAGGACCATGCCAGCAGGTCCTGAATGTCTGCAATGTTGAAGCTCAGAATTGTCAACGCTCCCTCTGCTTTTCCTTTGTCTTCCCTCAGAACACCTGCTCACCGTGACCTGTACCTCCAACTGAGTGTTGGTTTTCAACAGAGATACCTTGCCAGTCTGTACTCTGATGATGCTACCACACCAGAAAACAGCCCAGAGTTTAGCTCTTCGTTGTGTTTGGAGCCAGATTGAGCTATAGAAGAGACAGTCCCTCTATTTTATAGTCACACCTAATCTAATGGCTCTTTTAGTCTTTGATTAAAACTTATGCTTCCCAATACAAGTTTTTGCTCCAGATTTGGTTCCAAAGCATACAGTTGTTTGCAAAAACCAAATTTACCTGCAAAGGATGGATACCCGTTAACCACTGAGCTATCTGAAAGGAAGGTGTCATTTGCTGTGTAACTGCATTCTAACGGAGTTACATAAATGTTTTGAGACAGCAGCATCTTTGGAGTGTCAAGCCTCCAGAGGAACCCTGATAAAGGGAAGCAGTGCTCTCATTTGGGTATATAGGTTCTTGCATTTTTGTCATGAAATCTACTCTCTTTTAATGTTACCTCTTGTATTGTAGTCTCTATAGTTATCCATTCTGTATTTCTGACTTACATTCTCTTTTTTGGGGCCATCCTTCCACCTGTGTTCACAAGTCCACTCCATCTTCCAACCTTTGCCATGTGAAGTGGTAGGAAAACCAGGACATAGGAGCAAGCTGACCTGGGTTCAAATCCCATATCAATTCTTGGCAGTGAGATCATAGACAAATTTCTTAACTTCTCTGAGCTTCAGTATTCTAATTAAAAACAAGGCTACTCTGAGTTACAGGGATTAAAGTAGATATATTGTATACAAAAGGTAAATTGGATACAGAAGTAGCCAGCCCAGAAAAGCACCTAAAATTGTTGTTTCCCTCTCTCATTTTTTTCTCTTTAGTATGAATACTAAATTCATTCCTTCCTTCATTCATTCTTCATTCACACACGCACTTTTGCACAATGTAGAAAACAAAGATGACATGAGCCTGTTCACTTCTCCAGAGGCTAGTCCATCTCCCCCCATCCCTATCAACATGTCTTGAAGGTGTGGCCACTGGCCACTTGCATCACGTTTCTGTCTACGTAGCACCTGTCAGTGACCCCTGACCCCAGAGCACACACCCTTAACCTTGAGAAGCCTGTATTTTCCCTGCTGGGCTCTGGGAGGTAGCATTCCCATCATCTCTTCACTGGATGGCCCTCTCACAGGTAAAAGTGGGCCACACCCAGCAGTAGTCAAAGACAGCTGTAGGAAAAGAAAAATTGCTGAGTTAGTTTTTGGTTTTGTTTTGCTTTCATGTGTTTTGGAGAAATGGGATGAGGTTGCATGTGCTTAGATTTGGGTTTGGGATGGGATAGGGGTCCTTAACCCTTAGAGGAAGCAGGGGTTTGTAAAGGTAGCAGAGATTCAGAGATTCAGTGAGGGCCCAGGGAAGGGGGAGCTAAAACACAGCTGGTCTCAGGAAGGAGGTGGAGGGTGAGAGGGAGAGACGGGGATGGTCCATTGCAGCAGAAGCAGAGGTTTCCAGTCCATTAATTTTAACGTAATGCAAATCGGTTTATGGAAGTGCTGACACGCTGTTATTTAAAAAGCATGAGTAGCATGATAATTAAATCTCCATCTATATTTTATTCTAGCACATTTATAGTGTATCCTTGCCCAGCTGGGGTGATAGATTTCCAGCCTTTATATAAACTGCAAATTACTAAAAAAAAAAAAAAAAAAAGTGAACATTGATGCCAAAAACAAGGTGGGATATATTAATGTAAACTTCATTAACTTTAGCTCAGCTTTGTCCTTGAGTTTGACCACATTCACTCACTAAAAATACCTCAGTTATGCTTTTCAGCACATAAGATGAAGGGATGCTGGTGTCTGCTTAATGTTCGTTTTTGGCACGTTCACTTTGAAGCATGCGTTCTGGTAGGGAGCCCTAGAATTCAGCCATTCCCTGCCGGGCAGAGAAGTAGAACAGGAATGAACCCTTTACTGGGAATCGGGACCCCTGAGTTCTGCACCTGGGGCTGCCAGTGACCGGTTAAGTGGGTCTCTGACACAGAAGGAACCAAGGTGTTGTAACTGCTAAAAGTGAGCACTGTGGGACTTGAATTTTTATTTTTCCTCCTCCTTCATCGCTTAAAATAAAAATCTCCCAACATAGCCCTTCACAAAACTCTGAAGTTTAATTTCTTTAAGTTGAAATAAATTCAGCTAGAAAGAATGGCCAACAAGTTTGAGCTGTCCATGGAAGCTTAGGAGGACGGTGCAGAGGAGAGGTGGGGAGGTGAGCTGAGGCCTTGGGGGAGGGCACATGGAAAAATAACAGAGCTGGGAACAAGGGTGTGCCATCACCGGATTCGGGGCGTCTCCTCTGTGCAGGTGTATCATTGCAGGCAAACCACGTGGCCACACTTCTACAGTTTTCATTGTATTCAGCTTGTTGGTAAGTCTTCTAAGAAACTCCACTGGCAGTGGTTGTTCTATTACCTTTAAGCTGATCTGATACATGAGACCACTTAGGTCCCTGTGTTCAAGGTGGCATAGTCAGAGAAATCTGTCAACATGCTGTGGTGGAAACAGCTTTGCACCGGTTGGGATGACCTCTGTTTGGGAAGTGCTTTCCAAGGCCAGCTGTGATCCTGGGGTATCAGGTCAGTGGCTGGAGAACTGCCCTGGGGAGTAGCAGAAGTCCATCTGCATTCTGTGGGAAAACAGCCTCTGCATCATAGTTAAACATTGCATGGTAAATCAATCACAAGCCGTGAGCTCTGCAAGAGGTTTTCGAGATCATCTGGTGCAAGCCTGTCTTTTGTAGAGTAGAGGCCCAAACCCAGCCAAAGAGGGGCAGGACCAATCTGCTATTTGGTGCTGAGCTGAGCTTTCTGCATTTCCCACCATAATATATGTCATGATTACAAAAGGAAAAGAAAAATCCCCTCTTTAGGAAAAGTATACATACATAAAACAGTAATGTACCCTTAACCAACATTGCTTCTGTTGATTGATTTTACCCTCTGTTTTTTCTCTCAAATTATAGATTTCATCTGGCCTCCCACCTTGTTGCATCTCCTAGCCATCTGCTCTTGAGTTTCTCCTTGCATACAAGCTAAGCAAATCTTTTATAACCTCAAAATATCAAAATGCTTCTCACATGTGCTCTTTGCTCTCATTATCTGTGGCAAGGCTTACAAGCTCTAGGACACAGCGATCTCCATTGTCTTACTGAGATCGTCAGTAATGAGTGGAGATGGTGTTGGCATGGCCTCTCTGCTGGGCTGGTGTTGGTTCTCTGTAGCCAGATTGGACTGAAAACCACATGGAAATGAGTTTCCTTTCTGCAGCACTTCTCCCAACTTGGTCCATGCCTTTACTTTTTGTCTCTCTGCTCCCTTCCAGGGGCCATACAGATTCAGAAGTCAATTACCAAATAATGGTAATGTGTTTACCCATGTCTGCATTTCAGGAAACCCACTACCTTCTGTCATTTGGCTTTACCATGTACATTTTGCCTGCCCTGGTTCTTTTCAACACTTCTTGATACATTTGAGTAAAAGCCCCTCTGAAGAACCATGTCAACTCTGTCCTCACATCTGTCCTTTCTGGCTGTCCTTTCTGGCTTCCAACAGGGGCCTTGTAATTAAACAAAAGAAAAGATTGCCATGTCCATTTATTTTTGGCAGGTTCGTGACTCTATCAGCGTTGATGTTTTCCTGTCCTCTTTGTTTTTTAACATCCTTTCCCAACCAGGAACATGCTGAATGTTCATTTGGAAAGACTCAAGCTTCCAGGACCGTCACTTCTGGTGTTGCTATTACGTGCAGTCCTTAGCCAGGTTAAGGTTTGATGATGGGTCCACAAGGTAAACTTCCGGCTGAAGACACATGGCCAGAGTTTATCTGAAGCCCTGATGGTTGCCAGCCATTCTTCCTGAGAAGCAGACAGGTTTCTTTCCCATGGCAACAACTTTGTGTGGAGATAAATTACAGGATGTTTCCCACGGCCATAGCCTCATAACCAAGTAGCAGGCATTACTGTGTATACTGGGGCCGCTATGAGTGGGGTTAAAAAGTATGGGTCTTTAAAAACCAGGTCAACTGGAAAACAGTGGAGCATCACTAGATGTTCTAGACCCCCTAGGACTTAGAAAGGATTGGTTGATATAGTTGAGTTCATTTAAATTTTAATTTTATTGAGAGCCTATGTGGTGAGTTAAGGATACAAATTTTAGACATATGGGTCTCAAAGAGCTCAGAGTTACCAGGGGGAAAGAAATGAATAATTGTAACACAATGTCCTATGTACTGTGATTGAGGCTTATCTATAATACTTTTATGAACCCTGATGAAAGAAAAATGAATTCCAACTGGAGTATTGGGAGGGGATAGAGGAAATCTTAACATTTAAGCTGAGTCTTAATGGAATTTTCCATAGGGACATGGGTGGAAGGGCATTCTAGGAGAAGCAGCTTGAGCAATGGCTCAGAAGCCCAGAAGTTCTGGGAAATGCTGCTTCATTCTTGAGACTGGTCCAGAGGTTGGATAGGTGGGAGGATTGGGGGACGAGGCTATAAAGGCTTTCCAAGGACCTTGTAGACGATGACTCACATGCATTCAACACATCTCATGTACCACTTTTCTGAGCACCCTATACGTGAGGCTTCATGTGGTAATCATGCATGTGGTCAGACTCTTCTGACATCAGCAGGTGTTAACACATGAAGCAGAAGCAATGTTTCTACACTTTAAGCCTACTTTATTTTCACTCAGGGATGTCACTCCGAGAATAGCAGTGTGGGATGAGGAACATAAAATCTGTATGTGATACACCTTTGGTTGGTTTAGGCCAAGTGTAATTGTTTGATAAATAAGCCATGGTGATAAAAATTGTGTCCACCTTTTATTAGCAAACGCTCACTCTGATTGCAAAACAATCCATAATGTGATTCAGTTTTCAGTTTGCTTACTAGAGCAAGTCAGAGCAGATGAGAAAGAACACCTAAACTGTGGTTTCCTTTAAAGTATTTCGAAGGTGTTTTTCGAGTCTTTAAATAGGATAAATTCTTAAATCTGAGGTCCCTGACCCAGAAGGAATCATTGAGCTTCCAGGGATCCAGGACACCCTTTATATTGTATACAAAATGTTTTTTCTGTGAACACATTCCCATGTGCAGTTTTTCTGGAGAAGGCCCATACTTTTATACAATTCTCAACAGAGTCTGTTATCCCAAAGAAAGAGGAGCCAGGATTTATAGTTTATCTATAGAATGCACTGTTCTGATTACTTCAATGCCGAGATGATAAAATCCCAGCTTCTTTGCGTGCGAGGCATAGACTTAAGAATCAGACTTGGCATTCAAATGCTGCCTCTCCCTCTGCTGTTTGCTGTTTGTGTGACCTCTGAGCTTTAGTTTCCTAAAGCTCAGAAAGCTTTAGGAAAGTAATATGGGAACAGATGATAAGATTCTTACATGTATGAGTAAAGAGAGCAGATGAGATTGCCAGGTGATTGAGGAAGGAAGACACTGAACACAGAACCCTGAAGAACATCAGTATCCCAGAGGCGATCTAGAAAAGGGGAGCCCCCTGGGTTCGGTGGCTCGTGCTTGTAATCCCAGCTACCCAGGAGGCCAAGGTGGGAGGATTGCTTGAGCCCAATAGTTCCAGACCAGCCTAGGCAACGGTCAGACCTCATCTCTAAAAAAAGGTTTAAAAATTTAGCCAGGCATGGTGGCGTATACCTGTAATCCCAGCTGTTGGGAAGCTGAGGCAGGAGGATCACTTGAGTCCAGGAGGTTGAAGCTGCAGTGAGCCATGATCATTCCACTGCACTCCAGCTTGGGCAACAGATCAAGACCCTATCTTTAAATAAAAGAAAAGGGGTCAGATGAAGGAGACTGAGGGGGAGAGGCCAGGGAGCTCTGAGGAAAACCAGAAGGGAAAAATGTCCAGAAGCCAAGGGAAGAGAGAGTGTTAAGCAGGGTGGATCAGAGTGGCTTTAGACTGATCTACTTCAGTAAGGACTGAGAAGCCATCTTTGTTTTTTCATTGTCAACCGAGGTGGAGACTTTTCCAAACTGTGGCTAAGGAAGAATCCAATGAACTATAAAGATTCTTCCTTTATTAATTCAACATAAATTTACTCGGTGTCCTTTATGTGCCGAACAGAGCCATTGGTGGAGCTTGGTTCCTGAGGTCTCACCTTTAGACACTTTGGTCTCTGACATTATTTCTAGCCCTGCAGTTGCTGATAAGCATAGAATGACCCAATCAGACAATAGACAGGCCTGCTGTGTGGCTTTGTGCAGGCCATATGACCTCTTCAGGTTTAAGCTCGAAGACTAGATTATCTTAAGTTTCTCCAGTCTAGAATAAATCTTACATCACTGCCCAGACAAGATGCGGGCTGAGAATGGTGGCCAGTAAACACCTTCCATATGCAAAACTCTGTTATGCTTAGAACATTTCATCTTGTATGATGTCCCTGCAGTAAACTTCACACTCCTCTCATTCCTCCTTGAATTTCTTGTGCCTGTATTTATGTTTAGTGAATGGGTAAATCTGTTGCGTCTGAGGATTATCCTTCCCGACCCCAGGGAGTCCTGTTGTTTTAACGTGGAAGCATTACAAATGTTTTGTAAAACGAAAATAACATTTGCCAAATGCCGACCATGAGTCAAGCTCTGTGTTGGAGTCCACCATATCCATGACTGTGTTTGGGAGATTTCTATGCACTGCAGACCAAATCATCTTTCAAATAAAGGTCCTCCTGGAGCAAAACCACGTGCAATAAAGACTGATATAACATGCTTATTGTATAAGGTGAGTGTTAATCCTGGCCTGCTGACACCCAGCTCACCAAGGAGCTCTTCTTTATTGGAAATTGGCTTCCAAATGTGATGCCTTTCTGAGCAAGACATGCTTTCCTCCAGCTAGTCTGAAGGCCATGTGTCTCGTATGTACGTGTGCATGTAGACACTCTCTCCAAAGAGAGGCTCTCAAAGAACATCTCTGTTGATTACATTTCCCTGTCTACCCAGGAAGTTGTTTCTTGTTTTCATGACAAGTGTGGACCTGTAGCCTTGAGTATTACTGGATTATGTGTTGTTCAGTGGTGCCTGGAGGAAGGATAGTGAAGAAAAGAGGACTGTCCCGGGTGCTGGTCGGTTAGGAGAGGAAAGAGGCTGCGGGCTCGGCCCCTGCTCAGCTGAGAACATGCCCTTGGGCAGTCAGGCTGGGTCTGAGGAGAGCTGAATTAGTAGATTTGGAAGGGGCCCAACGAGGGTGCTGCTGGCTTGACTGAGTTTGAATCGGCAGGACCCAGGGTCAGGCATGAAGTTTTTTCTTCACAGGTCAAAAATGAGTCTTCAAGTAACCCTTTTCCAAGTGTTTTAATTTAGATGTATTGTATCATATTGTATTTTTGAGATGGAGTCTCACTCTGTTGCCCAGGCTGGAGTGCAGTGGCACGATCTCGGCTTACTGAAACCTCTGCCTCCCAGGTTCCAGTGGTTCTCCTGCCTCAACCTCCAGAGTAGCTGGGACTACAGGCGTGCATCACCACACGCAGCTAATTTTTGTAATTTTTAGTAGAAGCAGGATTTCACCATGTTGTCCAGGCCGGTCTCGAACTCCTGACCTCGAGTGATCTGCCCACCTCGTCCTCCCAAAGTGCTGAGCTTATGGGTGTGAGTCACCATGCCTGGCTCTAATTTAGGTTCTTCTAATTAGTCTAATGAGTTTCTTCTCCCGGTGAGCTGATGGCTACTCTCAGCACATGATTGCTTCTGGGTCTAAAGCCCCCCAGCCCGAGGTGGCCATGCAGTCACTCCGTCTAGTCCCCCTGTACTCTCACACTTATTACACATGTCCAACATGGCAGGAGGTCATTTTTTCTTGTTTGTTAATAAACAGTAGAATGCCTCAGTAGAATGGAAGCTCTTTGAGGACTGGGACCTATCGATGTCTTTCTCTGCTGTATCCCCAGACCCTAGAAAAAAAATACCTGGCACATAGTAGGTGCTAAATTAAAATCTGTTGAATCAGTGAACAGAAGAATGGAGAAAAGGAAGGAAAGAGAAAGAGGGAGTGAAGGAAGACAGGGAGGGAGGAAGTTTTAGCTTTTATTCCCAGAGCACCAGTAGCGCTATATGCCAGGAAGACACCAAGGGACAACGCACAGGGTGGTCACTGAGTCCAGCCCGGGGGGGCAGCAGAGAGAGACCACAGCTGTGCACATCAAAAACGTGAGAGATGACATTGTCCTTGTGGCTTTGGGGTAAAAGCATATCCATGTCAGGGCTCCCAGCCTTAGAAGGTACACAGGGCGTGACAGCTGCTCCACTCGTGCCCTGTGGCTTGTGGGCCAAGAAAACTATTTCCAGGTATGCCCTAGGTGATGGAGAGAGTGCAAAGGAATGTCCTTCGGCCTCCTGCCTTCTTTGTACCCTAGGTAGTCCCACAGCTCATGACAGTCTTTAGATTTGGTGGCCGCTGCATGGGCAGGTAGCCTACTGTAGGACATCTGCAGTGCAAGGACATTAAACTCGGTTATGAGAGTGTATTATTCCCTGCTCTAGACCCCATCACCGGGATGTTGCTGAGAGGACCGGGCTTGGGAGGTCTGCGTTTCCTTGACCACCACTCCTGTCCCTGGTGGGAGCTGACAGGCTTGCTCTGCAGTGTGTATTTCAGCAAGTCCACCCAATGGGACTCCGTGCAGACTGGTTTCTCTGGGTGTGGACTGCAACAGCCAAGAGCTGTGGGTGTGGCTGCCAGGTTTCGAGAAAGTATTTGAGGCACTGGGGAGGCTGTGCAGAGCCCCACGCCCTTGCTCCCTTTCCCCTACTGGCTCCCCTGCCTGCAGATTTAATAAGGGCGGGGCCTGGATTAAGTGTTTTGGCAGAATCCAGCAACCGGAGTCCTTTCTGGCAGAAGAAGGGGAGTGCACATTGGGATCACATTCCAGATGCAGGGTCGGAGATTTGGGAAGGATAAAGGAAAGAGAGTGAGAAAATTAAATGTGGTGAGAAATGGATTTTCCCCTTCTGCTGGTTGAAAATAATTGAGTTATGTTATTTTGTAAAATAATCTGTTTTGAGGTTTTTCTTGTTCCCCTTCACACTACCAACTGCCTTATTGATTCGAAGAGGGGGGAAAACATTTATGTTGGCCTTGTGCTGCAGCGATTCCTACCAAACACCTCCAATTTGGGTGAGGTTCTAAGAGGTAGCTTTGCTGTCTGTGAAGATTATGGGACTCAGCTATGGACAGGAGAACTGGAGGCGCAGCCTCCTTGGGAAGGGGTGGCCAGATCCCATTTTCAGGTCTTAGCTGGCTCCTCCCTCTTTTCCAGACAAATGCCCATAGCACGGCCTTCCCGACCTTCCCCACCTTCCCCTTCTCTGGGCTTTGAAGGGCTTAGTCACGTCTGGCTGGAGAGCCTCAGAGGTGTCAGCCTCACCCCGGGATACGATGTCAGCCTCCCTCCCCTCCTTCCAAGCTGTTTCTTAAATTCTGCCCTGACCTTGTATTGTGGTAGTTTAATGGGAAGTTCCTATGTTAGGGTTTCCCATATGGCGAAATCTCTATATAATCAGTCCAGGGACTATTTAGTGACTGTTAGTAACCGTACTATAATTGTGGAGTGTCATAAGATAGGACTTGGGGCAGCCATCCAACAGAAAATGCCATTGGATGGGCCTCCATTTAGAATCATTTGATAGAACTGACCTATCCCCATTGCGTGACAGACAGGAACAAGTGTGGGGCTTTCAAGAGCTTCAGCTCTGGAGCCAGATTTCATAAATTCATATTCTGGCTAAGCCACTTATCAACAGCATGGGCTTGGACAAAGACTTAATTTCACCGTGCATGGGTTTTCTGTAAAATGGAAGCAAAAATAGGATTTACCTCTGGTTCTGAGAATTTAATGAAATAATACATGTAAAGTGCCTAGAATAGTGCCGGCTCAATTAGTATCAATATCATCAGCAGCGCCGTCATTACCATCTTTACTATCTGGGTGGCCCAGGGCAAGTGACTTAGCTTCTCTGAACCTTGGCTTCCTTCTGTGTAAAATGGGGATGATACCAACGGGGGTTGCCAAGAAGATTGAGAGAATGTCTGTGAAGACACTCAGCTTAGGGCCTGACAGCCGGTGGAAATGGCAAAAAGTGAGTTCCCCGACCCTCCCCAGCACGCCCTGCCTGAGTGTAGCCCACCCTGTCAGCTATTTAGATAGAGGATTCATTTTACCATAGCGAGGCTGGCTGTGTAACGGCAAGGATAGTTCTTGTTACTAATTTTAATTTGGGACAAGTTAATGTCATCCTCAGTCTAAAGAGTCAACACCTTTTCCCACCCTCCAGCCCTCCCCTTTGCATGTTCTTTTCTGCTAGGAATTACTCAGACAGTTAGTAACAAGGACCTTGTACATACCAGGACAGTGCGAGGAGGCACAGGGGCACAGAAGATATGTAAGGCATTCTCTTTGGATGTCAGGCTCAACGTGCTTAAAACTCTTTTCTGACCCCCGTTGCATCATTTGCATCACTGTCCTCGTATTAATCTTGAGTTATCTTTCATGCTCCCTCTATTTGTATAGTACCTTCTATTTAGTAAAAACATTATTTATGTTATCTCATTGATTTTCACAGTAACCCTGGCAGGTAGGAGCTATATTCATACCATTTTACAGATGAGCAAACTGAGGCTTAGTGAGGTTAAAAGCCTTCCCAAAGGTTACTCAGTAATAAGCCAAGCTGGGATTGAAATCTGGGTATGTGGGCAGGTGTGATGACTCACGCCTGTAATCCCAGGACTTTGGGAGGGCAAGGTGGGTGGATTGCTTGAGTCCAAGAGTTTGAGACCAGCCTGGGTAACACAAGGAAACCCTATCTCTACCAAAAATATGAAAAATTAGCCAGGTGTGGTGGTGTGCCCCTGTAGTCTCAGCTACTCAGAAGGCTGAGGTGAGAGGATCCCTCGAGCCCAGGAGGCAGAGGTTTCAGTGAGCCAAGATCGTGCCACTGCACTCCAGCCTGAGATTGAGCCATTCCACTCAAGCCTGGGTGACAGAGCAAGACTCTTGTCTCAAAAGAAAAAAAAATAGAAAAAAGAAGGAAGGAGAGAAAAAGAAAAAGGAAGAAAGGAAAAGAAAAGAAATCTGGGTACATGAGAAAGTCATCTTCTGCCCTTCCCACTTTATTATCTTGTGTCTGCAGCTTCCTCTGTGTTTTGGCTGTCTATTGCTGTGTAACAGACCACCCCAAAGTTGAGTAGCTTAAACAACAGTTTATTATGATCTTTTGTAGTTCTGGGGGTTGACTGGACTCAGCTGGGCAATTGATTCTTGGTTGGTCTTTCCTGCAGCTGTATTCAGATGGTGGCTGAGGCTGGATTCATCCTAAGGCTTCTTCACTCACGTATCTGGCATGCAGGGAGGAGCTGGGGGCTGATGGAGAATCTTTCCCTTCCCACTGAGGAGGCCCATGTTATGTTGGCTTCCTCACAACATGGTGGTCTTAGAGTAGTCAAATTTCCTGCATGGCAGCCAACTTTCCCCAGAACAAGCATTCTAAAAGATCCAGTTGGAAGATACAGGGTTCCTTATGACCTAGCTGTAGAATCTCAGATCTTCACTTCCAGCACATTTTATTGGTCAAGAAAGTTACTAAGGCCAGTCAAGGTTCAACAGGATGGGTTATTAGGCTCTATCTCTTGATATGAGAAGCAGCATCTGTATACAGTGAGGGAAGTAATTGATGGTGGCCATCTTTATAGGATAAAGACCCATAAATATTTTTGCTTAAAAAAAAAAAATCCCTCGGCCAGGCATGGTGGCTCACACCTGTAATCCCAGCACTTTGGGAGGCTGAGGTGGGCAGATCACAAGGTCAGGAGTTGAAGACCAGCCTGGCCAACATGGTGAAACCCTGTCTCTACTAAAAATACAAAAATTAGCCAGGCATGGTGGCCTGTAACCCCAGCTACTCAAGTGGCTGAGGCAGGAGAATTGCTTGAACCCAGGAGGCAGAGGTTGCAGTGAGCTGAGATCGTGCCATTGCGCTCCAGCCTGAGTGACAGAGCAAGACTACATCTCAAGAAAAAAAAGTCCCTCTTAGCCATTCTGGTCTACTACTGCCACCTTAGTAGGGTCCAATTTTGTTGCACATCATTTTTGATTCAGTATTGTACTCAGACACTCTCCCCAGCAGCTAATCCAGCTGTGTATTTTGCTAGCATATGACTCCTCCTCAGGTGCTTTTTCATCCACTGGTTCATGTATTCTTAGATCCAAGAAGGGCTTTAGAAATTAATCTCACCTTTTCACTTTACAAGAGAGCATGTTCAAAATTGCATGGTTAATTTTTAACAGAGTTTCAGGTTGGTCAGCATTTAACCTGCCTTCCTTGAGCCAGAAGCATAAGCAGAAGATCCTGAAGAGCCTATGGTTTAATAGGGGAGATGGATACCTTAGAGCTAATTTTAATGGAAGTTTGCATATGATCTCATTGAAGCATAGTAGAGAGGTATATCATACAATGTGGATTTCAGGGAAGATTTCTTGGAGAATGTGACACTTGAACTGAATCACCAAGTATATAGAAAAGAGTTATCTAGGAGTGTCCTGAAAGAAAAAGATGAAGAGGCAAGTGGGCAAGGGTGGCACATGCTGTCTTGTGTTTCTAGAGCATGAAGGGCTCTGGATGTCCTCCTGAGGGACGTGGACTTGATTCGGTAGGTAATGGGTGGCCACTGAAGGAGAAGACCCACTCATGGTCCTTTAACAGTTATTGGGAAAGAGCTTAAAAGTGACTATTAGGCCAGGCGCAGTGATTCACACCTGAAATCCCAGCACTCTGGGAGGCCGAGGCCAGGGGATCACAAGGTCAGGAGATCGAAACCCTCCTGCAACATGGTGAAACCCCGTCTCTACTTAAAAATACAAAAATTAGCTGGGTGTGGTGGTGCGCACCTGTAGTCCCAGCTATTTGGGAGGCTGAGGCAGGAGAATTGCTTGAACACGGGGGTCTGAAATTGCAGTGAGCCGAGATCACACTACTGCACTCCAGCCTGGTGACAGAGCGAGACTCCATCTAAAAAAAAAAAAAAAAAAAAAAAAAGTGGCTATTAGCTGACCTACTTCTCTGTTCCCAGATTCTATCATGACCATGTCACTTTGGATGGATTTTAAAGTGCTACCTCCCAAAAAAGGCCAATCACCCAAAAGAAAAGAGAACAAAAATAATTGACATGCAGTTCTGAAAGGTGCAAATGCAAATGACTTCACTGTGTGAAAAGATGCTCAGCCTTGTTCATTATGAGGAAAATTTCCTTTAAAGCTCTTGTTTGTCACCTCTCAGAGTGGCAAGGATCAAAAATGCCATTATCACCTGTGATCACTGAGGGTATGGGCGTCCTCATACGTTTCTGATGGAAGTATAATTTGAGGAACTTCTCTGTGGAAAGAAATTTGGTAGTATCTATGAAAATTAGAAATGCACATTTTTTTCGACCTAGCAATTCCACCTTTTACCTATAGCTATTCCACTATTTGGAGGAAGAAATAAATGCACATGGTCATCCATCATAGCCTTGTTTGTCATAATAAAAGGTTGAAAATGATCTAAATGCTATGGGAGAAAAGAACTGGTCAAACAAATTCTATTTCATTCATACAAAGAAGTGCTATGAAATCTTGAAAACAGAAAATGAGACTTTCTATATGTGCTGATCTGGATGAGTCACCAAAATAAAATGTTGAGTGAACACCAAAATTCTATAAAAAGAGGCAGACAAATAAATACACATACATATTTGGTCAAATATGCATAACATATATCTGGAAGGAAGCATGAGACATTTATATTGTCTTTCAAAGTAATGAGTGGGACTGGGCATGGTGGCTCATGCGTATAATCCCAGCACTTTGGGAGGCCAAGACAGGTGGATCACTTGAGGTCAGGAGTTTGAGACCAGCCTGGCCAACATGGCGAAACCCTGTCTGTACTAAAAATGCAAAATAATTAGCCGGGCGTGGTGGCACATGCCTGTCATCCCAGCTACTTAGGAGGCTGAGGCAGGAGAATCACTTGAACTCAGGAGGTGGATGTTGCAATGAGCCAAGATGGCACCACTGCACTCCAGCCTGGGTGACCCAGTGAGACTAGGTCTCAGAAAAATAAATAAATATTGATAATAACAATAATGAGTGACTGGGGTACAGAAGTAGGAGGAGAATCTCTCCTGTTTACTCCTTTGTACTTTTTGAATTTTGAACCATATGAATCTTAGTTTTCAGAAATAAAAATGAGACAAAGGCAAGATTGTAAAACAAATAAATCATTACCACTATGTGCTTCTTTAGATCTGGGGTAGAATAAATGTTCGATGGATTCCCTTTCATTTTACAGTCAATTTAGAGAGAAAAGCCTAGCCTCCTCTTCCTAGATTAAAGACTATAAAATAATATCAGAAGCAAGTATAACACAATATTAAAGTGAGTTAAGGTAAGCACATACATAGATTGTACTGCTTTTTAGTATTCTTGAACTATTTTGGAATAAAAAAGAAAAATTGCAATAAATTAATTTGCATGCATGGCCCCAGTGCTATGCTCTGGAGTTACTACCGACAGTTCTGTTTTCTTCTGCATGCGGTACTCCCACCCTAAGTTTCATCCTTCTCCCTCCCTCCACACATATGGAGATCCACTTTATTTGTGTTTCATATTCTTGTCTATGTATACTCATGACTTCCCTTCACCAAATTATAAATGCTGTAAAGCAGGGGTATCCAACCTTTTGGCTTCCCTAAGCCACACTGGAAGAAGAAGAATTGTGAATCAGTAAAATACACTAACACAAACCATAGCTGATGAGCTAAAAAAAAAAAAAATCACATACAAAAAAATCTCATAATGTTTTAAGAAAGCTCATGAATTTGTGTTGAGCCACACTCAAAGCCGTCCTGGGCTGCATGTGGCCTGCAGGCGGCAGGTTGGATAAGCTTGCTGTAAAGGGTAAAGAGTGTCTAATTCAGAAGTCAGCAAACTTCTTCGGTAAAGGGCCAGCTAGTGAGTATTTTAGACTGTAGGCCAGTCTCTGTCACAACGACCCAACTCTGCTGTGCTCGCACAAAAGCAGCATAGAGAGTACATAAGTGAATAGATAGTGCTGCATTGCAATAAAACTTAGTTTTTTTTTTTTTTTTTAAAAAGTAGTAAACTAGATTTGGCCCAAGAGCCATAGTTTGCCAACCTTGTCTAATTCGTTTGCTTTCTCACCTTTTCACCTTTCCCTATCCTTCCCTAGAAGTCTGCTCACTGCTCCTGGTGTGTGTGTGTGTGTGTGTGTGTGTGTGTGTGTGTGTGTGTGTGTGTGTGTGTACACATATGTGTGTGTGTTTGTGGTCCCTGGGTAGGGGAGACCTGGAAAGGGAAGGAGTGAGCATACTGTGTTTCTGGAATAGAGTAAGCCAGGCTGACTTGGAAGTGTCTCAAGCAGCACTGGAAAATGTTAAAGAATATTTTTTTTAAAGTGAAATCATAACTCCTTTCCAAAGATAAAATGAACATGTGTCAAAGATTTTATTTAACTCATTAATTAATGAGCGAACCAGTATGATGTTTCAACTGATTCAAAGGAGAGAACAGACACATATAGAGGCCATCAGGAATGCGGAAAGGAATTTGCTAAGGAAAACTGGCCTCTTGAGGACCAGGCAAGGTTTACATTTGCATCTCCGCTGACAAAATTCATTTGCATTACTATTAGTTTTCTACAATTTATAGAGTTGTAAAGTAACTCAGTTAAAGTAATGAAAGGTGCAGACCTATAAAATGAGATGGTACAGAAAGGGTTCCTTGAACAATGCCTCATTATTCCCCAGAAAAGATACTCAGAAATTCTTTTTCTACTCTTTTCCAAGTTTTTCCTAATTTTGTCTGCTAGAAACAGTATTTATTAAAGTCATGTTACTCTAGGCTATAGAACATGGTTGAACCCTAGACGGAAGGTTTTCTGATAGAGCCTGTGGAATACAAGGTGGGAAGTACAGGAGGGAGACACATTCACCAGAAGTAACCTAGGTGAGGGCTGAGGTTCAGCCAGTGGAAGTGGGTGGGGTGGACAGTTTCAGAGGCTGTCAGAAAAGGCAGCATGGGCTAGGCACAGTGGCTCACACCTATAATCCCAGCACTTTGGGAGGCCGAGGCAGACAGGTCACCTGAGGTTAGGAGTTCTGGACCAGCCTGGCCAATATGGTGAAACCCATCTCTACTAAAAATACAAAAATTAGCTGGGGGTGGTCATGTGTGCTTGCAATCCCAGCTACTCGGGAGGCTGAGGCAGAAGAATCACTTGAACCCAAGAGGTGTAGGTTGTAGTGAACCAAGATGATGCCATTGCACTCCAGCTGGGCGACAGAGTGAGACTCTCTCAAAAGAAAAGACAGCATGATGACATGGAATCACATGGGATAGGAGTCAGCAACCCTGCCTGGGAGCCCCAGCCTGCTACCCATCATCCATGCAACACTGGGCAAGTCTGGATAAGTTTGCTCATCTGTAGTTGGGCAGTAAGATGAGCTGCCTCAGAGGCCATGGTATTAAATGAGAAGGCACATATTTTGTTATTTTGCACTTTGCCTGGTAATAGCTGTTTATAATGCAGATTAATTTCCCACCTTATCTGGGACACTTGCTAGACATTAGCTACGTGCCATTGAGCAAGTTACTTCAGCTCTCGTTACCTGTTGAAATGTGGAAAATGATTATTTTCCTCACTTTTGGAAATGGGTTTATAACTTTGGGAAAAATTCACACTGAAACAGTGGATCACTCAGCAAGGCTAGTTTACTTCCTGCAGAAAGGGTGCCACTTGCCGGCAGTCTTGCCATGAGAGCACACCTGAACAAAGGAGACAGGGGCATTTATAACTTTCATAAGCTGATGCAGTTGCCCTACTGCTTTGTCCAGTTTCCATTGGCCAGAACAGGACCTCACATTTTCTGCTTGACCCGATTGGCTAAAAACTTGGAAATTTCCTGAATAGATAAGAGGGAAAGAAGACAAGGATGAAGACAAGAAGAGGAAGCTAGTTGGGAGAAGGTCAGGAGGGTTTCCAAATAAGGAATGGCATGCACCAGGGTTTGGTGCTTGCCCAGTTCTGTTCAGACGTGCCAGAGCGAGTCAAGGTAGCTGATTTAGAGAATATATATACGTGGGTATATGTTTATGCTAATAGCAGATAATGACCATAAAGCAAGAGAGTGTAACTCTTTATAGTGTAATCTAAGATATAAACTTTGAGCAACTTTCCCATCTCTCACACTCACAAAGTAAAGAAAAAACTAGCAAGTATGTGTTCTAGCAAATACTAGTTTTCCCTTAGGGGTTCAAGAAGGCTTCATAGAAGAGGTGACCTGTGTGTCAAGTTCTGATGGATGAGTAGGTGTTTTGTACATCAATGTTTCCAGGTCTCATATTTCCAATCATGAGTATACACAGTTTAGTTTTATTTCATCACCTACTCTTGAAACACTCGTGTTTTGTTTTTAGCCTTTGCATAGCACTGAACTTTAAAGCATGTGTTGGTAAGGGGCACATGTTGTGGTCAGAGTACATGGGAAACAGTATGAAATTGCTGGAAGCTGATTCTGGGGGTGGGTTAGAAATGAAACTTGCAGGCATGTGAATTAATGGTTTTTCAAAGCTCTGTTAAATTGCAGTTTTTTGAGACAACCCTAATCACAAATATTTTGATCCATCGCTTCCACCTAAACAATAAAATATCCAAGAATTCTATTGTTTTGGCACCTAAACTGCATCTCCCAGAGTTTCTCTTTTCCGGAGATGATACAAAAATCATTTATTAGACCCTTGGAAATGATACTCACTTTACTTGTCGTTCATGAAAATATATCCCCCCTTCTTGTGTGTGTGGGGTGGAGGGGGAAGGAGAGAGGGGGAGAAAGAGAGGAGAGAGAGCTCGAGCCCATGACCCATTTGATTGGGTGCGTAGCTACTAAAGGACTTTGCATGAGGATTTCCAGGTAAAGCAAAGAAAGCTGTAGGCACTGACTTTCTCAGCTTGCCTTGTGGTTGTCAGTCTCTACCCTTCCGTCACTGTGGCTGATATAATAGTAACAAGGCCACCACAATGGCCCAGGCCTGACTCCAGAGTAGGAGCCTAACCCCAGGGCGCCCCTCCACTCCATCCTTCTCTTTCTGCCTGCTTGGGATTCCTATCCTATCATAGTTAGCTGTGCCTGCCTTAACTCTCCTCTCTGTTAAAAAAAATAAAATAAAATAAAGCCCTCTTCTGTCCTTCTTGTGCCTCCAGAATCCCTCTTAGGTTTTTCCCTGTCTCACAAAAATGGCCTTAAACAGCATAATCTGCTGACACTTTGTAGAAACAAGGAAGAGGTTTTATGAAATGAGGTCTGTCCTGTTCTGCTCCATTTTGTTCGGTTCTGTTCTCTTCCTTGGGAGGCCTTATGGCATCACAGCATCCTGACATGGGTTCTGTTTGGATTGGAGATGCAGCTTGTTAAGTGCAACCTGCCAACCGAACAGGAAACTCGTGGAATGTGACTACAAGTAGCTTTCCTCCCTCTTTCTCTTTCATTGTCCCTTTGAAAGTAATTTAGTAAGAGAAGTTCTTTCATTGTTCTTGGTTGAAAACTCAGGTGGTCTTGTGACTTTTGATCACCCTCAATTCATCAAGACTCCTAGGACCACTGGAAGTTGCCAACACAGTCATAGTTGCAATTCAGTTACTAAAAGTATCCAGCCTGTAATGATCAAAACTTGCTTTAAAGTTAAATTACCACTCCCCTTTCTAAACTAGAACTTTCCTCAATTGAGAAGAGGTGGATGTTCCTTCTTGCTGTCCTTTCACACATCCTCCCTCATACTGGTGTCCAAGGATTTTTACTCTGCTGGGTGTACAGAGGGAAGAAGAGCAGGCAGGGCTCCTGCTTGATGAGTACCATTGTGATGTCTCCACTGGACGGGCCTGGAAGGTCTTTAGAGGTGACTCCTTCTCTCATGGACTTTTTTTTTTTTTTTTTTTTTTTTTTTTTTATACGGAGCGTTGCTCTGCTGCCCAGGCTGGAGTAGAGTGGTGTGATCTTGGCTCACTGCAACCTCCATCTCCCAGGTCCAAGATATTCTCCTGCCTCAGCCTCCCGAGTAGCTGGGATTACAGCCATGTGCCACCATACCTGGTTAAGTTTTTGTATTTTTTTTTTTTTTTAGTAGAGATGGTTTCACCATGTTGGTCAGGCTGGTCTCGAACTCCTGACCTCATGATCCGCCTGCCTCGGCCTCCCAAAGTGCTGAGATTACAGGAATGAGCCACTGTGCCCACCCTCCTGGGCTCTTTTGAGGGTTCTTCTGAGGCTCTTACTGGGAACATTGAACTCTATTTCCCGACACACATATTGCATTTTCCTCTGGCTGTTTTTCCCAGTGGCCCATGGGTCCTCTACGTTGAGGTCAGTCACTTTCTCATGGAATCCTCTTAGGTGGGATTTCAAATCAATGTAGTCTGGCTTTCTCCTTAATCTGCCTTCTCTTCAGCCTATGAAAAGCACTCCCACATTATTTGCTCGGACTGTCTCCAAAAGAACAGTACTCATCAGGCACCTCTCCTTTGTTCATACCATTGGACATCCAATGTTTTAGAATTTCCAGGTGGGAATTAGACCCGGTACCCTTTGTCCTAACAATTATAGGGAGACCAAATCTAACCTCCTAATGGTCTCAGTGAAGCACCTTTCTCTTACTGTGAAGGAGAGAACCCTGCCTCTTCTCCTTGGCAGAGGGAAATGGCAGCAGAGCTGTCTCCAAAGAGCTCCTCTTCCAGTCTCCATTTTCTCAAAATATATTCCATCCTCAATGTGAACAAGGGATTCAAGAGTCATTAATGAGTTTTGGCTCATCAACTTTGGAATTTTTGTATAGCAATCCTTCAAAATGTAGCTTCCACTTTTTCAGGAAATGGGAACAACTCGTTGTATTATAACACTCAGTTACACAAGGTTGGCCTTAATGCTGCCATCACATTTGTTGAACAATTACTTCATGCTAGACTCTCTTTCTTGTTATCTCTTTTCATTCTTGCAACAACCTCCTTTTAGAAGAAAATCAAGAGATTATAAGACTTTTCTAAGAATATTCAGATAGCATTAGGGTTGGGGTTGGGAACAGTTTGTCTAAATAGTTCATAATTTCAGTCTTAACTGCCTCTTTAATAAAAAAGTTATTTAGAAGAATGCCTGTAACTTGCAAGTGGATGGATTAAAAATAATTCTTTTATTATTGATTTCTAGTTTTATTGTTTTTTTGAGTCAGAAATATATCCCTGAATAAGTTTGAACTTTTAAAATGTAGTGAATTTTGTATTATGGCCTAGTTTTCGTGACTGTTTCATGAGTCTTTGAAAAGACTGTGTTGTTTGCTTTCTTTATTGGGTACAGAGTCCTCTGGCTTTCCCTTAACTTGAACTTCCATGGCTCCTATTTTAGGGCCTGATATACAGGATGTCCCAGTGTCTGAAACAAAGACATTTTGGAGGGGCTTATGACTCAAATAGCAAATTATCATTGAAACACATTGATATACCTCAAACCCAACTATATATATATATATTTTTTTTATTGTATGTTTTGGGGTACATGTGAAGAACATGCAAGATTGTTGCATAGGTACACACGTGGCAGTGTGATTTGCTGCTTTCCTCCCCTTCACCTATATCTGGCTTTTCTTCCCATGCTATCTCTCCCCACCTCCCCACCTCCCACTCTCCCTCCCCTGTTTCCCCCCCAACAGACCCCTGTGTGTAGTGCTCCCCTCCCTATGTAGGAGGATGCTTTCAGCAGCAACAGAGCTGACAAGGTCTACCGCCACCTGCTGGCAGCTTCCAGTGATTTCTGTAGGAGGATGCTCTTGGTTAGCACAGTAGCTAGAGAGCTGACAAGTTATACAGTCACCAAGTCGCGATTATACCGGAGGGGTTTTAAGCCCTCGGACGCTCGTGGGACTGCAGGTCTGAGGGCAGCCTTCCGCAAGAACTGGACACAAGGTACTACAACTCCTTTTTCAGGAGGAGTGGCTCTTGCTCCAAGCCGGCCATACAGCTAGTTATCTTTACGATACTGAACGCTGCCTCCTGGGCCATAAATTCTTGTCCTGGTATAACTGTTTTTCCCTTAAATCATGCTCTGCACTGTGTCTGCTTTCGACATTCCTCTGACTATAAGTAAGATAAGATTATATATATATATAGCTGCTTATTCCTTAATTTATGCTCTGTACCATGTCTGCTCTAGGCATTCCTCCCACTATGAACGAAGATATAAATAACTGAGTAGTAAGATATCCTTCAGGCACTAATTGTTCCAACTATAAACTAATACATGATTATATATAAAGGATTACATAAAGGAAATAACTGAGTAGTAACACTATAAGATATTCTTCAGGCACTAATTGTGCCGGGGATCTGCTTAGCTCTCCTTCCTCGATGCCTAGATGGGGGTTTACCCACATGTGGCCTTGCCTAAACCTCAATGTATTTGCCCTCTTTATCTAAAAAAGCTTCTCTCTCTTTTTTTTTTTTTTGAGACAAGGTTCTGCTCTGTCACCTAGGCTGGAGTGCAGTGGCACCATTATGGCTCACTGCAGCATTGACCTTCCTGGGCTCAAGTGATTCTCTTGCCTCATCCTTCTGAGTAGCTGAGACTACAAGCGTGTGCCACCATGCCTGTATGTTTTTTTTTTTGTTGTTGTTGTTTGTTTTTTGTTGAAGAGATGGGATCTCATTGTGTTGCCAAAGCTGGTCTTGAACTCCTGGGCTCAAGCAATCCTCCCATGTTGGCCTCCCCAAATGCTGGGATTATAGGCATGAGGCACCCCTCTTCTTTCAAGGGGCCATTTTTCTTCAGTTTCTGCCTGCCTTTGGCTGCCTTCCGATCCCCTTAAATAGGTTCCTATATTTTGTTCAGAATTTGATTCTTACTGGTGGGAGAGTTAGTCCAATGCAAGTTACTCTGCCATTGCTGCAGCTTTTTTTGCTGGAATAAGTATTTAAGGCTGTGTGTGTGTATGTGTGTATTCCAGTAGCTTCACAAGTTTTATTTTCGTGTAGTCGTTCTTGTACAGTTGCCCAATTTTCTTCATAATTTCTTTGACCTATTCTTATAGAGGTGTACTTTTTTTTAATTGCATTTTAGGTTTTGGGGTACACGTGAAGAACATGCAAGATTGTTGCATAGGTACACACATGGCAGTGTGATTTGCTGCCTTCCTCCCCATCACCTGTATCTGGCATTTCTCCCCATGCTATCTCTCCCCAATTCCCCACCCCCTGCTGTCCCTCCCCTGTTTCCCCCCGACAGACCCCAGTGTGTGATGCTCCCCTCCCTGTGCCCATGTGTTCTCATCATTCAACACCCACCTATGAGTGAGAACATACGGTATTTGATTTTCTGTTCTTGCGTCAGTTTGCTGAGAATGATGGTTTCCAGGTTCATCCATGTCCCTACAAAGGACACGAACTCATCGTTTTTTATGGCTGCATAGTATTCCATGATGTATATGTGCTACATTTTCCCTGTCCAGTCTATCATTGATGGGCATTTGGGTTGGTTCCAGGTCTTTGCTATTGTAAACAGTGCTGCAATGAACATTCATGTGCATGTGTCCTTATAGTAGAATGATTTATAATCCTTTGGATATATACCCAGTAATGGGAT
>CAUYLG010023091.1:0-83047 GCA_963573385.1 Cacajao melanocephalus
CCATGTACTTCCTCCTCAGCCAACTGTCCCTCATGGACCTCATGCTCATCTGCACCACTCTACCCAAGATGGCCTTCAGCTACTTGTCTGGGAAGAAATCTATCTCTCTGGCAGGTTGTGGAACTCAGATATTCTTCTATGAGTCCCTGCTTGGAGCTGAATGTTTCTTGTTGGCTGTCATGGCTTACGACCGCTATGTGGCTGTATGTCAACCTCTTCGGTACACCGTCCTCATGAATCAGAAACTCTGTGTCTTCATGACTGTTGCTTCCTGGACCTTGGGGTCTCTTGATGGCATTATAGTGCTTGCAGCTGTCTTGTCATTTTCTTACTGCAGATCTCTGGAAATTCATCACTTTTTCTGTGACGTTGCTGCCCTTTTACCTCTATCCTGCACAGAAACATCTGCTTTTGAAAGACTACTTTTTGTTTGTTGTGTGGTGATGCTAATCTTTCCAGTTTCAGTTATCATACTTTCCTATTCCCGTGTCCTTCGAACCGTCATCCACATGGGCTCTGGGGAAAGTCGCCGGAAAGCCTTCACTACCTGCTCCTCCCACCTGTCTGTGGTCGGACTCTACTATGGTGCTGCTATGTTCATGTACATGAGACCAGCTTCTAAACATGCACCAGACCAGGACAAGATGGTGTCGGCCTTCTACACTATTCTCACCCCTGTGCTGAACCCTCTCATTTACAGTCTCCGCAACAAAGAGGTGTTCAGGGCACTACAGAAGGTACTGCAGAAAAGAAAGTTAATATGACTTTATCAGAATCCTTTCAAGTGCCCACTGTGGTCAGCACTTCTTCAAAGAAACTGGAATCTCTTACATTATTCTATTTCTGATAATATGTATTAATATTTTTCTACCTCTTTTCCAATTTATCTATTTAGTATATTATTACATATACATAATTTGTATATTAAGCTAGATTTGGACATTAGTGTAAGTGGCTTAATCCCTGTAAATTTCAATTATATTATTAGTAGTCATCCAGGAGTGGTACTTGATTTTGGGATGCTTACTTTTGAAGCCAGGTATAAGTCTGAAATTTATTTGCTGTATCAAAGAGCAAAGGTTGGAATTGATCCTTTGTTTTTGGAGAGATGCTTCTTTGCTCACAAATTAATTACCTATTAGTACTTGTTTTTAGTTTTACCAATCCTCAAATCCAAGAATGACTGTTTTAATACCGATCCTTCTTTACTTGATCCCCAAACATTTAAAAGTGGGGAGTTAGTGTCAGCACTTTCTTCAATCAAGTTTTATGTCTATATAAAATATTTCCTAGAAACTCATATATACGTACACATATATATGTATGATCTGTATATTAATAAAATTAAATATTTTAATGAATTCACATAAAATATCTATTTGGTTTGGCGGCACAATGAACGTCTGTATCAAGTCTACTTTTATTCCTTACTAATCCTTATATTAACACTCAGAATCCGAAGGCAGAGCAAGATGGTGGAATAGAAGGCTCCACTGAGTTCAAGTACCTGATTTTGACTTTATTTCACTGAAGAGGAACTGAAAAGATAGAAAAAACAACTTAAAGAGACAATGCCACCCTCCTTCACCACTGACAGCAGTGGTGCTGAGTGTCTCTGGGCTGTGCGGAGGGAGAACACAGCAATTGTGAGGCATTGAACTCAGTCCTGTGCTGTTAGAGCAGAAAGGAAAGCCAGATAAAATCCAGCTGACGCCTGGCCACAGACAGAGCACTTAAACCAGCCCTAGTCAGAGGAGAATTACTGATCCCAGTGGTCAAAACTTGAGTTTCCACAAACCTTGACACTGAGAGCTAAAATGCTCTGAGGCTGTAAGCAAACTTAAAAGGCCGTCTACGCCATAAGTACCGCAACTCTTAGGTGAGTCCTAGTGCTGAACTGGGCCCACAGATAGTAGACTGTGGGGCAGGGGGCACATGAACTACTGAGACACAAGCTGGGGCAACTAAGGTTGTGCTGACATCGCCCTTGCCTGACCTCAGGCTGCACAGCTCATGGCTCCAAAAGAGTTCTTCTATGTGAGAAGAGGAAAGAGTGGAGAGGACTTCGTCTTGCATCTCAGATACCAGCTCAGCCGTAGCAAGATAATGCACTGGTCAAAGCTGTGACGCCCTTATTCCAGGTCCTCCCTCCCAGACGACATTTCTATATACACCCTGGGCAAGAAGAGAACCCATTTCCTTGGAGGAAAGAAGCCAGTAATGCTAGCATTTATTGCCTGCTAACTGAAGAGCCCTTGGGCCCTGCCTGAGTAACCGTCAGTGATATCCAGGTTCTGCAGCGAGGGCCTTGGAAAAGACTCTGCTGGCTTCAGGTGAGACTCAGGACATTTCCAGCTGTAGTGGCTACAGGGCAAAACTCTGCCTGCTTGAGAAAAACAAAGGAAAAAGAAAAGGGACTTTCTCTTGCACTTTAGGTAACAGCTCAGCCACAGGGGTGGGAGTTCACCAGGCAGGCATTTGAGGTTCCTGATTCCAGGGAATTACTCTTTGATGGCATTTCTGGGCCCACCCTGGGCCAGAGGGGAGCCCACTGCCCTGAAGGGTTAGTCCCAGGCGAAACAGCATCCACTGCAAGCTGACTGAGAGCCCTTGGGTCTTAAGGGACTATCAGCAGTGACCTGGAAGGTGCTGGTGGCCGTGAGATGAGGTTCCTCCGCATATGAAAAGGGAAGGAGAAAGTGGGAAAAACTGCTTCTTGTGGTTTGAATGCCAACTTAACTGCAGTTTAATAGAACACCAGGTAGACTTCTAAGGTTTCTGACTCCAGTCCCTGGCTCCCAGATGGCACCGCTTGACATGCCTGTGGCCAGAGGGAACTTGTGGCCTTGAAGGGACCAACTCATCCTACAAAGGTGCTATTACCCTAACACCAAAACCAAACTAGGACACACACACACACACACACACACACACAGAGAGAGAGAGAGAGAGAGAGAGAAAGAGAGAAAATTACATCCCCATACTCCTAATGAATATTGATGCAAAAATCCTTAACTAGCAAACTGAATTCATATGTAAAAGGTCATTATCCTAAGGGAGATAATCCAGGCACAGAAAGAAAAACATTGCATATTCTCACTTATTTGTGGGATCTAAAAATCAAAACAGTTGAACTCATGGACATTGAAAGTAGAATGATGGTTAACCGAGGCTGGAGGGGGAAGAGAGATGGAGATGGCAGATGGGTACAAGAAACGCAGTTACAAACAATGAATGAGATCTAGCATTTGACAGCACAACAGGGTGACTGCAGTCAATAAGAACTGTATTGTCCTTTTTTTATTGTACTTTATGGGGTACATGTGCAGATCATGCAGGATCGTTGCATAGGTACATACGTGGCAAGGTGGTTTGCTGCCTCCATCCCCCCGTCACCTCTATCTGGCATTTCTCCCCATGTTATCCCTCCTCATCCTCCCCACCCACGGCTGTCCCTCCCCTAGCCCCCCACCCCCCAACAGAACCCAAGGTGTGATGCTCCCCTCCCTGTGTCCATGTGTTCTCATTGTTCAACACCTGCCTATGAGTAAGAACATGCGGTGTTTGATTTTCTCTTCTTGTGTCAGTTTGCTGAGAATGATGGTTTCCAGATTCATCCATGTCCCTACAAAGGACAATTTATTGTACATTTTTAAATAACTGAAAGAATATAATTGAATTGTTTATAACACAAAGGATAAATGCTTGAGGGGATGAATGCCCCATTTTCCATGATGTGACTAGTATGCACTACATGTCTTTATTAAAACATCTCATGTGCCCCATTAATATAAATGCATACTATGTACCCACAAAATTTAAAAATAAATTTTTTAAATGTGGCCAGGTGCAGTGGCTCACACCTGTAATCTCAGCACTTTGGGAGGCTGCAGCAGGCAAATTGCTTGAGCTCAAGAGTTTGAGACTAGCCTGAGCAACATGGCAAAACCCTATTTCTTGTAATAATACAAAAATTAACTGGTGTGATGGCATGCCTGGGGTTCCAGCTACTCGGAAGCCTGAGGTGGGAGGATCTCCTGAGCACTGGAAGCCAAGTCTGTGTCAAGCTCTGATTGTGCTACTGCACTTCAACCTGGTAACAGAGCAAGATCCTCTCCAAAAAAATGAAATTTTAAAAAATTTTAATGAAAAAATTAATGTAATGATTACTAGTATAACTAAGAACATTTGAAATTCTTGTAATGACTTCCTTACAAGATGGCCGTTGTAATATCATGTGATCATCACATTCATCCTTGGACTGTGAAGTGTGTTATCACAGTGGGGAAAGTCGAGTGGAATTCTCCCAAGCTCAGCTAAGACATTAAATCAAAACAATACTGTAACACAAGCAGGATGGTGGAAATCAGGGGAACTCTTAAAGGTCTGAAAGCGTCTGTTCAGTATGGTAGCCGGTAGCTAGGTATGATTACTGAGAACTTGAAATGTTGCAAAGGTAGCTGATGAACTAATTTTTTAAGTTTATTTTATTATAACTAACTGAAAATTAAAAACGGAAGTGCCATAAGCTATTTTTCCACTAAGAACAACTTTATGGTTTTAGTAAGGATGCATTTTACTTTAACAGTTACATCAATAAGCATTGGTATTGGTCAGCGTTCTCCAGAGGGATAGAACTAATGGATATAGGTGTACATGACAGGGAATCTATTAGGGAGAATTGTCTCACGTAATTACAAGGCAAAGTCCCACGATAGGCCATCTGCAAGTTGGGGAAGACAGAAGCTGTAGTGGCTCAGTCGTAATCCAAAGTGTCAAAACCAGGGAAGACCAGAGTGCAGTCTCCAGTCTGTGGCCGGAGACCCTCCAGCCTCGGACAAACCACTGATGCAAGTCCCAGAGTCTGAAGGCCAAAGAGCCTGAAGTCTGATGTCCAAGGAAACATCAGAAGGAAGCATCCAGCACAGGAAATAGAAGGAAACCAGAAGGCCACACCCTCATGGATACTTCCAGAAAAAGCTGTCTATGCATCTTTCAATCCAACCAAGTTGACACCTACTGTTAACCATCCCAGCATTATTGTTATATTTAGTCTGCATGGAAGTAGCGTCGTTTCTAGTATTACATTTAAACACATCGTTAGTCTAGTCAGCACAGCAGGGGGACAGGGTTCTGAATGACCTTGGCTAACCAAGGTCTTCCCCTTCTTGCATGCAGTTCTCAGACAATGCACCAAGAATGCAACATTCTCAGACAAATAGGAAGGAAGAGTCTGGGCCTTGTCCTCATCCGTCCTAGAATCTGATAGCCTGCAACATTTCAGCCCACTGAGTCAAGAGGCAGCAGGGATATGAAAGCCAGAGCAGAGGATTTCTGGGGTCTTTTAGCTGAGAAGTGGGGCGCTCAGAGACAAGACTCCATTTGCTTTGGAAAGTGATTTGAGCCTTAGGGGACCCGCGAGCAGTGGAACCTCGGGTTCTCTCGATTCTTGCTGCCTGTCTGTGAGTAATCAGGTTCCTTGCCTGACTCGTGTGAATGTCTATCTTGCCACACTCAAATGCTGGCAGCTAGGTTTGCACAGAACCTGTAGGAGCTGGGTCTGTGCAAGACCCCTTGCCATTTCTTGGAGCCTTTTGGTGTTTAGAGGCCTCACCGATTGGTAACTAGTGCACAGTGTTTCCTTCCCAGGGACTAATACTGCTGCTCAATATTTTGCTTTGTAAGCACCAATGGACTGATTCAATTGAATTTTTTATACTCACCACTGTAATATTCATCATAATTATTATTTAGATCGACATACTTTTTAAGTATAGCATCATCAAATGTTTTCTAATTTAAAAATGTGCTGGCAAATCTTAAAAATTAAAACAAATGCTAATTTTATCCTTCAAAAATAATTTCTGTTAAATACAAAAAGTAGTTTTTATCATAGCAAATGTTGCCCTAGCTACATCTAGTCAAATATTTAGATTTATTGGGATTTTAAAACAAGATAATAATATGTCCCTAAGCATTTCATTCCACTTTGTAATATACACTGCAAATGTTTATGCTCAGTTTTGGAAGCAGAATCTATGTGTCGTGGGTACAGTTGTTAAATTTATTCCATTTATACTTGTAAATGCTGATTCTTCACCAATGAATTCAATTTTATTAATTCAATTAATTAAATTTTATAATACCAAACAGTGAATTTAATGACATATCTTTTGCCAGTCAGTAGTCACTGGTTGAGTCAGAAAGAGTTTTACAAAGATTTACTGTACTTTTACTCCCACTCAAGATCTTCTTCTTCTTCTTTTTTTTTTTTTTTTTTGAGGCAGAGTCTTACTCTGTGGCCCAGGCTGGAATGCAGTGGTGCAATCTTGGCTCACTGAAACCTCCACCACCCAGGTTCAAGCGATTCTCCTGTCTCAGCCTTCTGAGTAGCTGGGACTACAGGGGTATGCCATCACAACTGGATAATTTCTTGTATTTTTAGTAGAGGCCGGGTTTTACCATGTTAGACAGGATGGTCTCGATCTCCTGACCTCGTGACCTGCCTGCCTTGGCCACCCAAAGAGCTTCTTTAATCAGAATATATAGCAAACATTTCAATAATGATGATAACAAATAGCAGTATGATTTATATTTTATCAGCAACATCACACCTTATGTGAAACTGGTAAATATAAAACAACCAGGAAAGAAGGACTTATCTGTGATCTATTTAGAGAGGTGTAAAAGTTGAGGTTGAAATGGAAACATTTTATGATATGAATCAATAATGATTTTGCACATTTTATGATTTTACACATAATATTCAGAAAAAAATAATTTTAACATGCAATTATATAAATTGCAAAATCTACAAGAAATATTTGAAAACACTGTTGATATTGATGAATTTAAAGTTACTTTTCAATTTATATGTTAAATTATTGAATTTGATGTAATACCAAGTTGAAAGAAGTTATATTGTTTACTCAATTTAGTGATGAAAAATCTTTTGAGTATATTTGGGACATTGTGCATATGTGAATCTAAGTTTTCTTTCTTTTTTTTGTGAATCTAAGTTTTCAACTAAATTTTATTAAATTTAAATGCAGACCAAGTATTTTTGAAAAAAAGAAATTAGTGTCTGAATTATGAGCTGAAAATGTAAAATAAATGCTTTATTTTAAAGACTTTATATGTAAAATGTAAACTATATCATTATTAATTTTTAAGGTTGATTGCCTGTTGAAACAATGTTTTGGATATATTAGTTTATTAGTAAAATTAGATTTTTAGTGTTGAAGTTTGGCCTGTAATCCGGTAGACGGCGCCTAAGAGTAACACCTGTAGAGAGGCTCTTACTTCCCCACTTGGCTATTTCCTGGCATTCGGCATTCGCAGGCCCGCTGTGCTGTGGTAGTTGAGAGAAATGACCCCTTACCAGGACCGCTCCTGAGCCTTGGAGGAGGCCCCTCCAATTACTCGCACCTTGCCTGCATTTCTTTTGTTAAGTGTTCCGGGCTGCAGTGCTCCTTCAGGCAGAGGCCACAGCAGGGAGTCTACCTTTCAGCATATACAAAAGTTAACTCTTAAGAAGCGTAAAAGACTTAAATGTAAGAAAATCCTAGAAGAAAACTTAGCAAATGCCATTCCTGACATCAGCCTTGGCAAATAATTTTTGGCTAAATTCCCAAAAACATTTGCAACAAAATTTGACAATTTAGATCTAATTAAATTAAAGAGCTTCTTCACAGCAAAAGACATTGTTAGCAGAGTAAACAGACAATCTGCAGAATGGGAGAAGATATTAGCAAACTATGCATCCAACAAAGGTCTAACATCCAGATTGTATAAGGAACTCAAGTCAATAAGCAAAACACAAATAACCTCATTAAAAAAGTGGGCAAAGCACATGACCAGACATTTCTCAAAAGAAGGCATACAAGCATCCACAAACATACGAAAAAGTGGTCATCATCATTAATTATCAGAGAAATGCCAATCAAAACCTCAATGAGAGACCATCTCTTACCAGTCGTCAGAATGACAATAAAGTCAAATAAGAACAAATACTGGTGAAGCTGTGGAGAAAAGGAACACTTATACACTGTTGGTAAGAATGTAAATTATAGTTCAGCCACTGTGGAAAGCAGTTTGGAGATTTCTCAAAGAACTTAAAACAGGGCTACTATTTGACCCAGGAATGCTATTACTGAGGATACATCCAAAAGAAAATAAATCGTTCTACCAAAAAGACATAATTGTACTCATATGTTTACTGCAGTGTTATTCACAATAGCAATCAATCAACCTAAGTGCCCATCAGTGCTGGACTGGATAAACAAAATGTATCACATATGCACCGTGGCGTACTACGTAGCCATAAAAAGAACAAAATCATGTCCTTTCCAGCCACATGGATGCAACTGGAGGCCATCATTCAGTAAATTAATGCAGTAACCAAAACCAAACACTGCATGCTCTCGCTTATAAATGGGATCTAAACTTTGAGTACTCAAGGATGTAAAGATGGGAGCATTAGACACTATGGACTATCAAATGGGGAAGGAAGAGAAGGGAGTGTGGTTTGCAAAACTGCCTGTTGGATACTACGCTCACCACCTGGGTGATGGGATCTATATCCCAAACCTCAGCACGATGCCATATACCCATGTAACAAACATGCACAAGTACCCCCTGTATGTAAAAGGTGAAATCATTTAAAATAGTAATTTAACATTTCATTTTAAATTTAAAAAGTGTGGTCACTAGTATATTTTTAAATTACCTAGGTGGCATGTTATATTTCTTTTGAAGTCCATTTATCTAGATGACTAAGAGATGGTGATTTCCATTGTATTTCTGTTAATTTATTACTTTAACCTCTTCAAAACCCACATGATTTCTGAAACTCCAGTAAGTAGAATTTCCTATGTTAGGCTCAGTATCTTTTCTACGGCAAATTAAGATGGTCTTATGCACCTACTATTGATTTGGTAATTGAGCTCTTTTCTGTCACTATCAGGAAGGAATATCAAAAACAACTCACATTCATAAGGATCAGACATCTTCTACTTATGATACCTAGGTCTATGCTTATCCACTTGTCCTCTGTCATGATGTAAGTGAAAGAAATCCAAGCTACCTGGACATGCCACAGGAAAAAAAATAACATACTAAATTTAGATAACAATATGCTAATTGGACTGAGTGAATAAGAAATAGCTAGCACATTGGAAACATAGTAATACATTTGTTATCCCATGGTGGAAGATATGCCTTATCAATAATATCAGCGGTCTTCCACAAAAATAAAGGTCATAGAAAGTGGCATGCCACCCAAGGTTTTATGGGATATCCAAAGTAAAGGAAAGATTACTGCATCTTGCCCTCTCATCAAAAGACAGATACATGATAGATAGATAGATAGATAGATAGATAGATAGATAGATAGATAACAGTTGGTATACCTTTTTGGGTTTTGAAGGCAGCATATTCCATGCCTGGTAGATTATTTTGATCTATATAGTGGGTTACACAAAAAGATACTGACTTTGATTAACTTGATTAACAGAAAGAGGATTCATTGCAATCCAGGATGCAGTGCAAGCAACTCTGAAACTTGGACCATGCAATTGTTAGAATCTATACAAGTATTATAGATATTATTATTGGGAAATGATGTTGTGTGGCATTTATTGTATGTTCCCATGGGATAATTTCAAATAAAATCACTAAAATTTGGGAGTAAAATCATGCTAACCACATTAAAAACTTTAGACCTTTTCATTTTTCATTTTTACTTTTTGTGAGTATATAGTAGGTGTATATATTTATGAGGTATGTGAGATATTCTGATACATGCATGCAATGCATAATAATCACACCAGATAAATGGAGTATCCATCATCTCAAGCATTCATTCTTTATGATTCAAATAATCCAATTTTACTTTTAGTTTTTTTAAAGGCACAGTTATCATTGGCTATAGTCACTCTGTTGTGCTATTAAATACTAAGATATTCATGCCTTCCAACTATATTTTGTACCCATTAACCATCTCCACTTATTCTCCCTGATCCCCACCCCCACTACCCTTCTCAGCCTCTGGCAATCACCCTTCTACTCTCTATCTCCATGAGCTCAATTGTTTTAATTTTTAACTCCCATTAGTAAGGGAGATTGTTTGAAGTCTGTCTCTCTGCACCTGGCTTATTTCATTTAATATAATAACCTCCAGTTGCATCCATGTTGTTTCAAATGACAGGATCTCATTATTTTTTATGGCTGGATAATACTTCATTGTGTTTATGTACCACATTTTCTTTATCCATTCATCTGTTGGTAGACCGTTTGCTTGCAAATCTTAGTTATTGTGAATGCTTCTGCAATAAACATGGAGGGCAGAAATCTCTTCAATGTACTGACTCTCTTTCTTTTGGATGTATGCCTAGCAGTAGAAGTACTGGATCATATGGTAACTATTTTTAGTTTTTTGAGGAACCTCCAAACTGTACTTTATAGTGGTTGTATTACTTTACATTCCTACCAATAGTGTAGGAGAGTTCCCCTTTCTCCACATTCTGTTATAATTTGTTACTGCTTGTCTTTTGTATAAAAGTCATTTTAGCTGGGGTGAGATGATATCTCACTGTAGTTTTAACTTACATTTCTCCTATGATCAACATGTTGAGCAGCTTTTCATAGACCCGTTTGCCATTTGTATGTCTTCTTTTGAGAAATGTCTATTTAAATCTTTGGCCCACTTATAAATTGGATTAATACATTTTTTTTTCCTGTAGAGTTTTGTTTGAGTTCCTTATATATTCTGGTAACTAATCCCTTGTCAGACGAGCAGTTTGCAAGTTATTTTTTCTTTCATTCTGTGGGTTGTCTCTTCGCTTTGTTGTTTCCTGTGCTATGAAGAAGCTTTTTAAATTGATGTAACCTCATTTGTCCTTTTTTGCTTCGGTTGCCTGTGCTTGTGGGGCATTGTTCCAGAAAGTTTTGCCCAGGCCAACGTCCCCAAGTTTCCCCAATGTGTTCTTTTAGTAGTTTTATAGTTTGAGGTCTTAGATTTACATTTTTAATCCCTTTTCATTTAACTTTTGTGTATAACCAGAGAGAATGGCCTAGTTTCAGCCTTCTGGATAAATTTTTTTTGTTTTTTTGAGACAGATTCTGACTCTGTTACACAGGCTGGAATGCAGTGGTGTGATCTCAGCTCACTGCAACCTCTGCCTCCTGGGTTGAAGCTGTTCTCATGCCTTAGCCTCCTGAGTAGCTGGGATTACAGGCATGCACCACCAAACCAAGCTAATTTTTGTGTTTTTAGTAGAGACAGGGTTTTGCCATGCTGGCCAGGCTGGTCTCAAACTCCTGCCCTTAAGCAATCTGCCCACATCAGCCTCCCCAAATGCTGGGATTACAGGCGTAAGCCAGTGCACCCAGCCAGCCTTCTGCAGATGGATTTCCCATTTTCCCAACACTATTCATTGAAAACATTGTCTTTTCCCCAGTCGATGTTCTTGGTACCTTTGTTGAAAATGAGTTCACTGCATGTGAGTCCTTGTTTTTGGGTTCTCTATTTTGTTTATAGCTCTCTGTGTCTCTTTCTATGCAAGTACTGTGCTGTTTTTGTTGCTATTGCTCTTTAGTATAATTTGAAATCAGGTCATGTGGTTAAATGTGAGAAAAATTTTGTTCTTTGTTCTTGGGAGAGTTTTGGATTATCTGGGTCTTTTGTGGTTCCACATAAAATTTAAGATTTTTTTTCCATTATTGTGAAAAATGTCATTGGTACTTGGATAGGGATTGCATTGAATTTGTAGACTGTTTTGGGTTACATAAAACTTTTAACAATATTGATTATTCCATACCATGACATGAAATATCTTTCCATTTTTTGTGTCCTCTTCAATTTCTTTCATCAATGTTTTGTAGTTTTCATCGTAGAGATTTTTTTACTTCTTTGAGTTAATTCATAGACACTTAATTTTATTTTCAGCTATTGTTAATGGGATTAATTCAGTTGTAATGTGTCCTTTTTATTTCTGATTCTACTTATTTGGGACTTCTCTCTCTTTATCAAATACCCAAACATATGTAAGTTTTATCTTTTCAGAAACCCAACTTTTTATCTAATTCAACTTTTCTGTTGTTTCCCTTATTTTAATTTTATTTATTAGCTCTGATTTTTATTATTTCTTTTCTTTTATTAATTTGGGGTTTGGTTTGTTTTTTCTTTTCCAGTTTTTTAAATTGCCTCATTAGTTACTTATCTGAAGTATTTTCTCTTTTTTGATGTAGGTGCTTGTAGCTATAAACTTCCTCCTCAGTACTGCTTTTACTGTATCCCATAGGTATTGATATGTCGTGTTTCCTTTGTCATTGTTTCAATAAATTTTTCAATTTGTTTCTTAATTTCTTCCTTGATGCACTAGCTATTCAGAAGTATATTATTTAACTTTCATATTTTTGTATGGTTTCTAAATTTCCTCTCGCTATTGATTTCTACTTTTATTCCACTGGGATCAGAGAAGATGCTTGACATTATTTCATTATTTTTAATGTTTTAATCAATTTTTGTGACTTAGCATATGGCCTATCCTTCAGAATGATCCATGTGCTAAAGAGGAGAATGTGTATTCTACAGTTGTTGAATAAAACATTCTATAAATATCTGTTAGATCTATTTTGTCTATAGTGCAGAGTAAGTCCAAAGGTTCTGGTATTTCTGTGTGGAAAATCTTTCCAGTGCTGAAGGTGGGGTATTGGATTCTCCAGCTATTATTATATTGAGATCTATCATTTTCTCTTTAGTTTCACTAATATTTGTTTTGTGTACCTGGATGCTCCAGGGTTGGGTGCATGTATGTTTACAGTTGTTATATCCTCTTGATGAACTGACCCCTTTATCATTATATAATGACATTATTTGTTTCTTCTTCCGATTTTTGTCTTGAAGTTTATTTTGTTTGGTTTAAGTATAGTTAGTCATGTCTTTGTTTGTTTGTTTGTTTCTATAGGCATAGAATATCTTTTTCTATCCTTTTACTTTCAGTTTCTGTGTATCTTTATAGGTGAAGTATGTTTCTTGTAGGCAACAGATCATGAATCTTGTTTTGTTTAGTTTTGTTTTTCATTCAGCCACTCTGTCTTTTGATTGGAGAGTTTAGTCCATATACATCTAATATTATTATTGATAATTAAGGACTTACTCTTGCTATTTTATTATTTGTTTCCTGGTTGTTTTGTGATCTTCTTTTCCTTTTTTCCTGTCTTCCTTTTAGGTGATTTTCTCTGGTGGCATGTTTTTATTTATTTATTTATTTTTTTTTGCTTTTTTCGTGTGATTCTGTTGTATGGTTTTTACATTTCAAGTTATTGTGAGTCTTGCTAGTAATATCTTATCCCCCACTATTTAAAACTCATGACCAACTTAACCCTGATTTCATAATCAAACAAGCAGCAAGCAAAAAGGAAACTTACAAAAAAAAAAGCCTCTACACCTTAACTTCATATCTTAACTTTTTGTTGTTTCAATTTATATTTTATTGTACTGTCTATGTCTTGAAAAGTTGTAGTTACCATTTCTGATTGGTTCATCTTTTCATCTTTCTACTTAAAATATGAGTAGTTTACACACCACAATTACAGTATTATAATAATCTGTGTTTTTCTGAATACTTACTATTACCAGGAGTTTTGGACCTTCAGATGCTTTCTTATTGCTCATTAGTACCTTTTTTTTTCATGTTGAAGAACTCTCTAGCATTTCTTGTAAGACAGGTCTGGTGTTGATGAAATCCCTCAGCTTTTATTTTTCTGGGAAAGTCTTTATTTATAAGGAATTAATACAGAGAAGGGAAGGAAGTTAATAAAGTGTGTTTTATTAAGTAAGCTACAACAGAGGGCAACTGCAACCTAATCCTGTGACTCACTTCTGAGAAAGCAAATAAAACACACACTCTTCAGAATCATTCTTGCCAGTGAGAGAGGAGACAGAATTTGACTTTCACCAGGGGTTGTTTGGGGGGTTCTCGAGTGGTGATTTTTATTCTCTGGCACTTCTAGTCAGTGTACACATCGAAAGAGTGATCTTCTATGGAGATTGAAGGGATGTGGCTGCTGCTCAGAGTGCCAGCTGGAAATCCAAGTATAATTAAAAGCCTCAATTGGCATACCAACCAACTGCAACATGGGGAGCTTTTTTATGTGGGTGTCTTCATCCAAATAAGTCAATTGTAAAAAATATGGGGGATTATTGAGAATTGTGTTTACAGATGTCATAGTAGATGACATTGTGGAAATACTGTTAGTTGTATTTGTATGATAAGGTATTGTGGTTACATATAAAGGAAGAAACTATTAATTCAAGATTACGTATAACAAAGAAGTGATAAGATGTCTAAACTTTGCTTTAAAATAATCCACAAGTGGCCAGGTGCAGTGGCTCACACCTGTAATACCAGCACTTTGGGAGACTGAGGTAGATGAATCACGAGGTCAGGAGTTTGAGACCAGCATGACCAACATGGTGAAACCTGTCTTTACTAAAAATACAAAAATTAGCCTAGCATGGTGGTGCACACCTGTAATCCCAATTATTCAGGAGGCTGAGGCAGGAGAATCACTTGAACCCAGGAGGCAGAGGTAGCAGTGAGCTGAGACTGCACTACTGCACTGGACGACAGAGTGAGATTCCGTCTCAAAAAAAAAAAATCCACAAACATTAAATGTATGTGGATTTGTTGGGTGGATAAACATGAAACAAGATTTGTTGGATCCATGATACTTCCTCAATTTTTTTTCTTTGATGTGGTGTTCTATTTGAAAATTTTTAATTTTTTTCAAAGGAATATGGGTATTTCAACAAAAGAAAAAAAAGGAGAGACACAGGGAGGAAGGGAGGAAGAAAGGAAGCAGAAAGAGATACTCTCCCTGAGGTGCTTCCTTGCACATTTTGTTTTTCCCTGTTTCTGTTCAATGGAGATGTCCCAGGGAAACCCAGGCAGAGACCCTGTCTTCCTAAGACCCCGAAGTAGCGCTAAGAAGCAGCACATGTCCACACTTCCAATACTGGTACAAAAACAAGAAGTAAACATTTGAATGTAAGACGTTAGACATTGTTGTGACTACTTGTTATTACAATTAATCTACCCCAAATAATACAACCTTTTGAACAAAAGTAAATCTACCTAATTTTAATAAAATTCTTGAGAAAATATTATTCACAGGAAGAAATATTAAATTGAATTCCTACTGTACAATGTACAACAATCAACTTCAAATGGATTAAAAACACATATTGAAAACAAAACAAATGTTTGTTATAAATTGGGGCAAACATTCATGAGTAGCCATCAATTTCTTAAGCAAGTCATATTAAGTAATAACTAAAAAGACATCATTGACAAATTTGACCACATTAAAAATTTAAAACTTTATTCATTGATACATACCTCAAATAGATGGAAGTTCTAGTTATACACTAAAATGAAACAGTATACTAAATAAATATATACCTATAATATTCTTTGATTCAGCTTCATATATGTATAAACTGAAAAATAAGAAAAAGACATAAACATTTATATCACACAAAAAGGAGACATATATGGCCAGCAAACTTCTGAAATAACTGTCAAGAATGGTATTTTATCCCCATTCCAGCAGAAACAATAGAAAACTCAAACAATATCAAATATTGTTGAGTGTGTTTATTGGCAAAACAATTTACCATTACTGATTAGAATGAAAACTGATATTATCACTTTGGAAAAGAAATCACCACTATGTTTTACATTGGACTTTAATATTCCATATAGTTCCACTATTCCATTTCTCTCTATAGAACCCAAGAAACTTCTTCAGGTATACTATGAGTCACAAAAAGGAAAGTTCAAACTGTTTGTTTTTATGGCAGATATATAAAATTCCTGTGTCTAAATAATATGATAAATAATTGTTCTTGTATTCAAAAAATGGAGTATTTTACAATATGTTTGAGTAATAAAAAATAAAATGAATCTTAATAATACCATAAAGTAAGCTCAGGAAGATTACTTTCTGCACAATAGCTTTTCTAAAATTTTATAAATCATTTAGCAATCAAAACAAAAGATGTTTCATATCTGCATTTCGATAAGATAAAGCTAAATGAATGTGAGAATGAGAGGCTGTGGAACACTGGGTTTAGGATGGTGGAAATGTTGGCAGTAGAAGTAGAGAAATGGGGCAAGGGGAGGCCACATGTGGTACGTAAATTGCTATTAAGTTCTTAGATTTTATGTTGGGTGACAGGTTCAACTGTACTTTTTAGATAATCAAAATTCAACCACCACTTAAAGGATATTTAAAGAGTCTTCTGTAAGACAGAAGACTTAGATACCTGTTTTAGTACAACTACAAATAGAATTGTGACATGATAAACCGACTTATTTAACTAGTGTTTGAAATACAAGTTTCAAAACAAACAAAAATATTTTGTTACGTTTTGTTTTTTATGGAGATGACTTCCTCTTAGTGTGTGAGCCTTCCTGTGGCCACAACTATAAAAGGCTGAGCTTTCCTGTAAATTTAGGCAGAAAGTACACAGAAGGAACACAGGGTGTTTAAAAAAACAAAAACCCTGGTTTGTTTTTTTTTTAAACATAGAGTGTTTTAAAAAAGCTCCATAAGCAACTACATTGAGGACTGGATAAAAACAAACACAAATAATGATGTTTTAAAAGGGTCTTTTGCAAATATCACATATTCTCACTCATATGTGGGAACTAAAAAAGCTGATCTCAGGAGGTAGAAAATAGAATGACAGATACCAGAAACTGGGAAGAGTATGGGCAGGAGGAGGTGGAGAGAAGTTGCTTAGTGGGTACAAGCACACAGTTAAATAGAAGGAATAAGTTCTAATGTTCAATAACAGAGTACAGTGATCATACTTCAAAATCTAAAATGCAATAAAAATGAAAAAATAAAAATAATTAAGAAATATATAGAATAAAAAAAAATGCATCATACATTTCAAAATAGCTAGAAGAGAGAACTTGCAACATTCCCAAACCCTAGAAATGATAAATACTCAAGGTGACAGACATTCCGAATATCCTGACTTTATCAGCATACATTCTATGCATGTAACAGAATATCATATGTATCCCATAAGTGTGTACAAATATCTGTGTCAATAAAAAATAACACAAAATAAAAATAAATAAAAATGTATACACTGATCACTGCGTGGATTTCCTTCAGGGAGACATCTAAGGGAGTGGCTATGAAGAATCAATGTGGCAAGCTGAGTTTCTGAGTCTTTGGATCAGCATCCTCATGACTTAAACTAATCTACAATGTCTTAGCACTCTGATCCCTACCTATCATTGAAAGTAAAATATTATTAGTAATATACTACAGCAGTAATTGGAGATGAAAAGAGCTCAGAAAAAATGGTTTAGTACCTCTCACCCCTTTTATACAAATATAATAGATATGAATAAAATTCTTGTCTAAAAGATTATCTAATGGATTAGCATTTGTAATATTCTTAAATGCTTGTACATTAAAATATTAAGAAGCAAAGAAATACTAGAAATAATAGCATCTCAACAATTTTCTAGCTTTCACTCCCAACCACTATTGGGTTTGTTGGACTTACTATAATATCATATATATACATATATATATATATATATATTCTAAAATGTTTATGAAAGATTCTCGAGTCTTCAATTAATAAATTTAGTACATAGAAGTTGAAGGGCACTTCCACTGCCCTTAAAGAATTGATAAAGTCTACAAAACTTTACTTATATTTTATCCTTTACAACAATGGATATGGGGTTGATCACTAACAAAGACAGCAAGCCACTAATCAGAGGCAACTGTGTCTCTGCTCCAAGCATGGGAAAGAAGGGGCTTAATTGGAAGAAAGCTGTGCGGGGCTCATTAAATCAGACTTCTGGGATTGTGATATAAAAACTTTTAATGAGTTTGGCAAAGTTGAACACCACAGAGCCTTATTAAATAGCCTCTCATTAGCAAGAGTTAAAACTTTATTTTATTCCCTTGGAACTTGTAGCTAATTGCAGGCATTCTATGAGATGAATTGGGGGAAATTCTCAGAGATTAATAAGAACACTTTATTAGAAAACCCAAAGGAGACAAAGTTCTGTGGTTGCCATGGTGATACCTGGCAGAGAAATGAGTCTCATAATAGTAATCTTTCTATCTCTATGCATTTGAATATTCTAGTACTTCATATGTTTCCTTTTATGTGTAGCTTCACTTCATCTAAGTTTTATCTATGTTGTAGCATGAATCAGAATTTTGTTCAAGGCTATATAATGTTCCATTGAATGTATATACACTTTGTTTCTCCCTTCATCCGTAAGGAATATTTAGGTTATTTTTTTATCCTTTGGCTATTGTAAATAATGATGCTATAAACATAGGTACTCAAATATCTGTTTAAATTCAAGCTTTCAATTGTTTTGTGTATATGCCAAGAAGTGGAATTGTTGGATCACATGATGATTCTTTCACTTTTTAAAGGATGTATCATATTGATTTCCATAGTGGCTGCAGAAGCAATGCACAGAAGTTCCAATTTCTGTATGTCTTCCCCAACACTTTCTGTTTCTGTTTATTTATTTTAGTAATAACCATTTAATAGGTATGAAGTGGTATGTCACTGAGGTTTTGACTTGCATTTACCTAATGATTAGTGACATAGAACTGTTTTTCACATGCTTATTGATCACAAGCTTATCGTTTTAAAGAAATGTCTATTCAAGTTATTTGCCTATTTTTCAAATGACTTGTCTATTTTCTGGTTAATTCATTGTAAGTTTTAAAAACTATATTGTAGATTTAATTTATCAGCTATGTACTTTGCAACTACTTTTCCCATTATGAGAGAGCTGCCTTTTTAACTTTTTTGAAAGTGTCCTTTGATGTCCAAAATGTTAATTTTGATGAAGTAAATTTTATCTCTTTTCTTCTTATAATCCCTACACTTCTGGTTTTTACATACAAAAATTATTGCCAAATACAATGTCATGACTTTTCTCTTTGTTTTTGTCTAAGAGTTTTGTCATTTTAGTTCTTACATTAAAGTTTTTTATCTACCTGAATTAATCTTTACATGGTGTAAGGTAAAGGCCTGATTTCACTATTTTGCATGTGGATATACAGTTTCTCATCACCATTAGTTGAACAGACTGCTCCTTTTTACCATATAAAAACACAACTAATTTTTGCATGTCGATTTTTTTTCCTTTTACTGAATTCATTTCCTGGTTCTAACAGTTTTATTAGTGGAGTCTTCGAGGTTTTCTATGTAGAAGACCATGTCATCACCAAAAAGAAATAATTGTATGTATTTCTTTTCAGATTTATATTGAACTACATTTGAGAAGCCTTCAGCCATTATTTTCTTAAATTACTTTTGACTTTTTTAGCCTCTTTCTACTCTTTTTTTGAGGCTCTGATGACATGGATATGAGGCCTTTTGTTTTAGTTCCACAAACTCCTGAGTCTCTGTTCATTTGTTTTTTCAGTTTACTTTTTCTCTTTCTTTCATTGGTTAATGAAAGAAAAAAGATACCTATTGTGCTATCTTCATGTTCACTGATTCTCTTCTATATTATTACCATTTAGCAGTTTGGCCCAGCTGGTAATTTATTTTTTAAGTTTTGGGTGACGTTATCTTGCAGTTCTAAAATATCCATTTCATTCTTTTTTCAATCTTTTCTTTCTTTATTGGGGTGCTTTCTTTGTTGAGCGTTCTAATTTGTTTATTTCATCTGTGTTTAAACTTAATCACTTTGTCATTTTTTAAAATATCTCTATTAAAGTCCTTGTCAGAGAAATTGAACACCTGTGTTTTCACTATCAACCTCTGTTAGTCATGATTTTCAAGTTTCTCACTTATTTGTATAAGAAGCTATATTCAGTTGTATTCTGGGCATTTTGATTATTGTGCTTTTAACTTTGGATCTTATTTAAACCTTCCATTTTACTTAATCTTCTCTGACACCTTACTGGTGGAGGAAGAGAGCTGTCACATTGTTTCAGCCTGGCAGGAACGCAACCCAAGTTTTCCACACAGTCTCATTTGACACCCTGTGGCAGAGACACACCTCACCACTGCTCCCCAGATGGTTTCCACTCACACTTCTAGAGCTGGCCTTGTTACCAACCAGGGGGTAATGATGCATGTATATTAGTAATGGACACTGATACATATTATTTAGTGTAATTTCTCATACCGTGATATCAAAGTTTTGTTAAACAACATGAGTTGGGATATGTTCCTTCCTATTCTGTGCTATTAAATGGTTGCTTAATATCAGTAGCGTTATTTTTCCCTTAAATAATTGAGTATACTGAAACCATATGGACAAAGATTTTTTTCTGAGATGGATTTTTGTTGTTGTTGCTCTTGTTGCCCAGGCTGGAGTGGTGCAGTGGCTCCATCTCAGCTCATTGCAACCTCCGCCTCCCGGGTTCTCCTACCTCAGCCTGCCGAGTAGCTGGGATTACAGGTATGCGCCACCAAGCCTGGCTAATTTTGTATTTTTAGTAGAGATGGAGTTTCTCCATGTTGGTCAGGCTGGTCTCAAACTCCCGACCTTAGGTGATCCACCCACCTCAGCCTCCCAAAGTGCTGGGATTACAGGCATGAGCCACTGTGCCTGGCTGGACCAAGATTTTTTTGTTACTAAATGTTTTAATAAATTACACGATTATTATCATTATTTTTTGTTTGTTAGTTTCAGGCTTTTCACTGTGATTTTTTTTTAACCCTTCTTTTGATCTAGAAGTTTTCAACCTAATTGAAAAAAAAACCCTCAAATATAATAGAAAAAGTAAACAAGTATGGAAAAGTGGCAGAACATAGAGCACAGTTCAAAACAAAATATATTGCATTTATTTCTACAACTATATATAAAATTTTTAAAATAAACATTTTGATTAAACCAAACAACAAAATGCATAAAAATAAATATAGGAAAATCTATGCAAGATGTTTATTTTTGATTCCATTAAAATTTTCTTAGAAATATTTTAGAAAAATTAATATATAGATAAATAACATGCTTTGACTAAAACATAACACAGTTAAAAAAACACAAATCTCTCTCAGTTGATCTATGGACTAATATAAATATTAAATCTATAAAGCTCTAAAAAATAAGATGCCATCTTTTAATTCTTGGAGTATATAATTTTTTTGTAGAGAAAATACATACACATAAGGAAAGCCACTAATTGTATAAAACAAAATTATATATTGGACTTTATAAAAATTAAAATCTCTGCTCTGCAAAATATGCCATTAAAATAATAAACAGGCTAGCCAAAAAGCAGGAAAAAATATTTATAGTACAGATATTTGACAAAATACTTTTGTCCAGAATAAATAAATAATTTAAAATTGAATGAAATAAACAAAAGCAAAAATATTTTGGCCAAAGTTATAAAGATACTCTTCTTAAAATAACTTATATCAATGGCCAGTAAACATCTAAGAAGGTGCTGAACTTCATTATTCTCTAGGTAATGGCATATTTTAAAATGACATAAAGATACCACCACAAGAAGGGTTAAACTTAAAATATTCAAATGCCAAATGCTAGTGATGATGGAGATTGATACCAGCTCTCACACATTGGTGGCGGAGAGGTAAAACGTGTTAAAAAAAAAAAAAAGAAGTCAAATTAATTTTCTTCATTGACGATATGATTCTATATCTAGAAAAAAACAAAGGCAGCTAAAAGGCTCCTAGGACTGATAAACAACTTCAGCAAAGTTTTAAAATATAAATAAATATACAAAAATCAATAGTATTTTTATACACCAGTAACATTCAAGCTGAGAACAGGTACAGAAAAACAAATAATGCATGTTCTTACAAGTACAAGCTAAACATTGAGTACACAAGGACACAAGCATGGGAACAAAAGACACTGAAGACTACTAAAGAGGTTAAGGAGAGGGAGACGTGGGGTGAAAACCTACCTGTTGGGTGCTATGCTCACTACCTGGGTGACAGAATTTGTATCCCAAACCTCAGCATCATGCAATATACCATGTAACAAACCTTCACTTGTACCCCTTGAATCTAAAATAAAAGTTGAAGTTACAAATAAAAATAAAAATTTTGGAAGACATAGAAGAAAATCTTCATGACTTGGGGGTAGGCAAATAATTCTTAGGCACAACAGCAAAGACATGATCCATTAAGAAAAAATGTCTAAGTAGGACTTAATGAAAATTTAAAACTTTTGTTCTATAAAAGGCAGATTAGGAGAAAATATTTACTAATTACATCTCTGTCAATGGACTTGTATAGAGAATATACAGATAATTATAAATTTAACAGTAAATAAAAACTAAATCCTATCAGACTATTAGCAAAAGAGTTAAACAGACAACTCACAAAGGAAGTATATGTATGTCAATATACGCAAATCACAAATATGACAAAGGGCTATTCTCTAGAATGTATCAAGAACACTAAAAGTCAACAGTGAAAATAAATGATAAAAGATATTAAGAGACATTTCATCAAATAGGATTAACACCTAAATAAGCAAAACAAGAAAAACACTAAAATGATTTCCAACATATTTTTTATAATGAATATTAAATCTGTGATAAGATAAACTACATACCTATCAGAATAAAAATATTGATTATACCAAGTGCTAAAAAACATGCAATACTTACTGCAAGCTCAATTTAAAAATTACAGCAGTTTTGTGTGTGTGAAATTATAAGCAGATTCTAAAATTTCTACAGGAATGCAAAGAATCAAAAACAGAAAAACTTGAAAATAAAAAGAAAGAAAAAGAACAAGATAGGATGATTATTCTACCTAATATCAAAACGTCTTATAAGGCTACAGAAATTAATATAATGTGATATTTGTTCAGGAATAGAAATATAGATAAAGGGTAAAAATAGCCAGTCTATTAATTGCCCCACATGGATACATATTAACAATACTGAATATGCCACTGAGGCCTTTTCAATAAATGATGCTGGGTCAGTTTGTAATGATCCTAAAACATATATGCAAAAACTAATTTGAAAAGATTATTAACATTAACATAGTAGACTATCTTTATGACTTAGATTAGGCCAAGATTTCTTAAAGAAGACCAAAAGAAAAACCACGAAATAAAAGCTTGATGAATTTATCTTTATACAATTAAAACTTTCTGCTCATGAAACATCTCCATTAAGAATAAAAATTCAAGCCACATATTGGAAGATAGTGGGCAAAATATTGATATCCAACAAGCATAAGGAATTCTTTTTTTTTTTTTTTCGAGACAAGGTTTTGCTCTTGTTGCCCAGACAGGAGTGCAATGGTGCAATCTCAGCTCACTGCAATTTCGCCTTCTGGGTTCAGGCGATTCTCTTTCCTCAGCCTCCAGCCTCCCAAGTAACTGGGATTACAGGCATGCCCCATCACACCTGGCTAATTTTGTATTTTTGGTAGAGACGTGGTTTCTCCATGTTGGTCACGCTGGTGCCTCGGCTTCCCATAGTGCTGGGATCGCAGGTGTGAGCCACTGGGCCCAGCCAGGAATTCTTAACAAATCAGCAAGAAGAGTCAGCTCTCCTTCTCCACCAATATGTTAGAACAATGATTTCTTCTGTGCAGGTATTGACTTGGAAGAGACAAAAGGAAGATATAAAGGGTTCCACATAATCTTTGTTGTAGTTACACAGATGCATACATATGTAGAAAAATTATTAAGCTGTACAGTTGAGATTTGCATTAACTGTATTAAATAAACCTGTAGTAATGTAAATAAATTGCACCTTAAAGATGAATTAATTCTTTATTTTTCATTGTATTTGGTATTTATTTTAATTTTTTCATTATACTTTCAGTTCTGGGTTACATGTGCAGAACCTGCTGGTTTGTTACATAGGTATACACGTGCCATGTTGGTTTGCTGCACCCATCAACCTGTCATCTACATTAGGTATTTCTCCTAATGCTATCCCTCTCCTAGCCCTCCTCACCCTCCAACATGCCCCAGTGTGTCATGTTCCCCTCCCTGTGTCCATGTGTTCTCATTGTTCAGCACCCACTTATGAGTGAGAACATGTGGTGTTTGCTTTTCTGTTCTTGTGTAAGTTTGCTGAGAATGATGATTTCCAGCTTCAACCATGTCCCTGGAAAGGACATAAACCCATCTGTTTTCACGGCTGCTTAGTATTCCATAGATGGGCATTTAGGTTGGTTCTAAGTCTTTGCTATTGTGAACAGTACCACAATAAACATGCTTGTGCATGTGTCTTTCTAGTAGAATTTATAATCCTTTGGGTATATACGCAGTAATGAGATTGCTGGGTCAAATGGTATTTCTAGTCCTAGGTCCTTGAGGAATCACCACACTGTCTGCCACAATGGTTGAACTAATTTACACTCCCACCAACGGTAGAAAAATCTTCCTGTTTCTCCACATTGTCTCCAGCATCTGTTGTCTCCTGATTTTTTCATGATCACCATTCTAACTGGTGTGAAATGGTATCTGAATGTGGTTGTGATTTGCATTTCTCTAATGACCAGTGATGATGAGCTTTTTTTCATATGTTTGTTGGCTGCATAAATGTCTTATTTTGAGAAGTGTCTGTTCATATCCTTCACCCACTTTTTGATGGTGTTGTTTTTCTTGTACATTTAAGGTCCTTAAACAAATTCTGGATATTAGCTCTTTGTCAGATCGGTAGATTGCAAAAATTGTTTCCCATTTTGTTGGTTGCCAGTTCACTCTAATGATAATTTCTTTTGCTGTGCAGAAGCTCTTTAGTTTAATTAGATCCCATTTGTCTATTTTGGCTTTTGTTGCCATTGCTTTTGGTGATTTAGTCATGAAGTCCTTGCCCTGCCCAAAGTAATTTAGAGGCTCAATGCTATCTCCATCAAGCTACGATTGACTTTTTTCACAGGGTCGAAAAAAAAAAAAAAAAAAACCTTAAATTTCACACCTATAGCCATCTGATCTTTGACAAAACTGACAAAAACAAGCAATGGGGAAAGGATTCCCTATTTAATGAATGGTGTTGGAAAAGCTGACTAGCCATAAGAAGAAAGTTGAAACTGACTACCTTCCTTACACCTTATACAAAAATTAACTCAATATGGATTAAAGAGTTAAATGTAAGACCTAAAACCATAAAAACTCTAGAAGAAAACCTAAGCAATACCATTCAGGACGTAGGCATGGGCAAGGATTCCCTATTTAATAAGTGGTGTTGGGAAAACTGGCTAGCCATATGCAGAAACCTGAAACTGGACCACTTCCTTACACCGTATACAATAATTAACTCGAGATGGATTAAAGGCTTAAATCTAAGACCTAAAACTATAAAAGCCCTAGAAGAAAACCTAGGCAATACTATTCAGGATATAGGCATGGGCAAAGACTTCATGACATGAAAGTCATGAATAAATTCTAGTCAGAGCTGCAACATTATTTTTCTTAATGACTTAAAAATTATACATTAAAGAGAATATATAGGCAGTGTAAAAGAAAGAGCCAGAAGGATTGAAGATAGCAGGTAATATCCAAGATTAGTTCAATGCCTCATCTTGATTCTGTGTTTCTGGGTGCTAGAGCTTCGTACATTCAAAGTAATTCCTCATTCAAAATTTTGTTTCTACCATTTATACTCTTGTATAATCTGTCTCTATCAGGTACTCCTTCTTTAGAGATTCATGAGAAACATATCTGCTCATACATGTTACAGATTTTCTATGCAAAATTTTATTAAGAAATAAAGAGTAGAAACATCCCCAAATTACAAAAACAATAAGAAATGAACATATAATTTCTAAAATTATTTTAAAAATTGATTTTTGATTTTACATTTAATTTCATTGTGGTCAGAGTCTGTAGCATCATTTCTTTGAAACATGTTTCTATTTTTATAAGTATTTTGTCAGTGTTTATTAGTGTCTTACATTTGCTTGGAGGTAATGTTCATTCTGTGTTGTTGTTTTCTAAAACGATATTAGGCTTATTAATATTCTGGTTAGAATATTTTATCCTTACAAAAGTTTTTGGGCTTAGTTTACCATTTTTGGCACAAAGTGTTCTAAAATAATTTCTCTGATGGTGAATAAACCTGATATGAGTAATGAAATTTTCATGACTACACTTACATGCATAAATTTTATCCATTCTAAGAGAAGATTTTTTAGATGGTATAAATGACAGAATTTTTGCAATTCTGATGCTTTTTCACCCTAACACTGGGTAAGGAGATTAATGAACAAGAGTAGCAAACTCTTAGTCTTAAACAGATGATGCTCTCTCCTGTCATCCTCAGCTCTTCCAAGGAGACAAGAGTTTACTGAATAACCTTCTCTTCAGATATGGGCTCAGGATCTGTATGCAGTGGTTAAGGCACTATCTTAAATATATTGCTTTTTTGGAACCTGAAGCTCTAGATGAAGCAGGAAACTCCTTTCATTTGTTCTAAAACATGGTCCTCTTGAGATTCAGGTTGGCCTGAAGTGACAGGTTAACTTTCAGACACTTATATTGAAAATACGTCATCCCTGGAAGCTCTTTGTTAATTCCCACTGTGTGTTTAAAACTTATATTATTTCTTAAGTGTGTTTTGCCTACAGGAAACATAGCCTTTATCATAAAGCTTTCTAAGATAATTTGATATCCAGTCTCTGATTACAATTTGACTTTAATAACCACAGCTTTCTGCCATCAGTATCTAGCTTGTGTCTTTATTTATATAATAGTCTTCTTTTTTCTTTTGCAAACCCCAAACCTTTAGAAAGTGTCCCAAAGTTTTCATCAGAAATATCTCTACTTACCTATGCTTTGCTACCAAAGTAAGGTGACCCAATAATGTATAAGGTTGTTGAGTGTTACTCAGCTTTGATAACTCATTGTTCGTAACTATTAAGATTCAGCATGATTATGCAATTCAGAGTTCATATCCATGAACCTACATCAATAAGTCAATGTAACCTTAAAACAGATGTAGAAAAGAGAATTTAACTGTAGTTTAAAACAATTTTCCAATGCAATTACAATGAGACCCTGGGAAAAGATACATATTACTTAAATGAAAAGTTACATAAATTTAAAAAGGTTTACCTTTAAATACCAAATAAAAACAGAGTGTAGAAAAAATACAAAAAAAAAGTGATGATATCGCAGTTACATTTGAGCTGCGTACTTCCCCTTTTGTCATGCATCTATAATCTAAAATGTAACTTTAAAATAATGTTATTTGTCTTTGGTGGAGTCCTCATATTTAGTTTTTAATCATAGAGCATACTCATGAGAAATATCACTCAAAATACATCATTGAACAAAAATAAACTATTCCAAGTTAGGGTAAAAGCTCTGGGGTCACTTTTTAATATTTCCTTGCTGTGTGAAATTGGGAACAATAGTTGACCTTGAATGCATCAATTTTCTTTTTAGAAAGTGAGATAATGGCAGTAGTATTTATAACATGGGGATGTTGTGGGATACAAAGTAATCTATAGATATTACTTATAGATATTACTTCACATGAAGAAAAGTAAATAAATGCTCAAAAATGGTATCTCTCAATATGATTGGCTCACTTAATTCTTTTAAAATATCCTATTATATCCATTGCACAAACTTAATTTTTCTCTTCATGAATTACTTAAGGGAGAGAATTACAATGTGTTAACAGGTTAACAAATTCAGGAACTTAGACTCATTTGACTCTCGATCATCTTGACTGGGGGCCTCATTTTGCAGTGTTTTAGGTTCACACACGTCCCCAGCCACCGTTTCAAGGCTTCCTTGACCTCACTGTTCCTCGCACTGTAGATGAGGGGGTTTAGTAAAGGGGTTAACACAGTATAGAAGGCTGACACAACCTTATCGTGATTAGTGGACCTGTAGGATTTGGGTCTCATGTAGATAAAAATGCCAGCTCCATAAAAGAGTCCCACCACAGCCAAATGTGAAGAGCAGGTGCCAAAGGTCTTCTTGCGGGCTTCTGTAGAACGCATGTGGAGAACAGCCGTGAGGATGAGACCGTAGGAGGACAGGATGAGGGCAAAGGGGACCAGGAGCATTAACACACAGCAGATGTACATGGCCTTTTCAAAGATTGAAGTGTCAACACAAGCCAAACGCACCAGCACGGGGGCCTTGCAGAAGAAGTGATCGATCTGGTGTGCTCGGCAATATGGGAAGCTCAGGGTAGCAACAGCCTGCAGGAGCCCATCAGCTGCACCCAGGAGCCAACACGACAGGGTCATCCTCAGGCACAGCTGCCAGTTCATGAGCATGGGATATCGGAGAGGGTGGCAGACAGCCACATAGCGGTCATAGGCCATGGCTGCTAAGAGGAAGCACTCTCCACCACCCAGGGTGAGGAGGAAGAAGATCTGCCCACCACAGCCAGCGAGGGAGATGGCCTTATTTCCAGTCAGGTAGCCAGCAGCCATTTTGGGCACAGTGGTGAAAACCAGCATCATGTCCATGAGGGAAAGTTGGCTCAGGAGGAAGTACATGGGTGTGTGGAGCCGGCGGTCCCAGTGAATCAGGAGAATCAGGAGGGCGTTGCCAAACAGAGGTGTCAAAGCGATTGTCAGGAGCATCATGAAAAGGACTTGCTGGGCTCTGGTGTGGTTAAAGAGTCCTAGGAGAATAAAGTCTGAGGTAATATTTCCCATCTCCATAATTTCCACTGGTGTGGTGGTGCAAATGGAAAAAGAGAAGGAATAGGTTTTATCATCTAAATAACTGACTGCACAGTTTCTGGACATATGTGCTGGATGTGTTATCCAAGGTCATGATTCAAAGCCCTGACTCCCAGTGAGCACAGCGTTTCCTGATCTGCGGTTTCACTTCTCTATAGCTCCAATTTTTAATGTTTTAACTGAGATCCTGTACTACAGACAGGAGTATATTTACAGATCAAAATGAATAAAAATACTTTTTAAACTCTCAAGAATTAAATGGTGATAAAGTGTTACTTTTATGATTTTTATCTTACTTGTACTGATATTATTGTGTGTTTGTTATGTATGTTGATGAAAAGAGTAAAGAAACACTGACTTAGAACGGTGTCCTTGAGATGATTTATATTTAACTTTTGGAAACCCAAACATATTCAAAATAGGTCTTTTAAAAACTGAACAAGAAGTTCGAGTTGTTTTATTCTATATCACAGAAGGGCCACATAGTGGAATATGTGAGTATAAATAAAACATTTTTTTCCTTTGAAGAAAACAACATCTCACACAACTGATGAAATGTTTTTCCTTCCTCCCACTACTTGTCTTCTTAGTTGCCTGATTATTAACTGCAGTCATTCGAGTTTACACCCTCCTGCTTTGAAACCTTCAGCATCTGCCCACCACTCTTCCAATAAAATTCAGAATTCTATCCCACATTTACTGCAGCTGGTAGACATGTCTCACACAATATTTTGCCATGGAGTATACTGCCCTGGAGACCTAGGGGGGCTGGGTGAATATGAAAGGGAAGCGTGAGAGAATCTTTGACGTTGGCGAATGCTGGCAGAGAATAGCAGTAACTATAACGAGTAAGCAGTACTTGGAGTAAGTAAAGGACAGGAAACAACTTAAAAATGGTTTTGTATCTATGGAGTATTGTCATTAGTCACAGATGAGGTATCACAAAGACTTGGAAAGAAAAAATCCACTATCATTTTAGGTACTTAAATTGACATTTGGCCTCTCTGTTTAGGATTTTAAAAATATTTAACAAAATTGATTTATTTTCTTAGGAGACACAACGAAAATAACTGAGCTAACAAAAAAGTTGAGTACAACTTCACTGGGAAAGGTTTTGCAGGTTGAGAGCTTTTACAGATTGAAAATAAAAAAGGCTTTTCAGTGTTTACCATTTTTAAACTCCATACCAAGAACAAAACTTGTCAGCTCATAAAGACAAGAAGAGCACATAGATGCAAAGAGCTCATTTCCCTCTTTTGTTGGTAGAAAATTCACAAATGCTGTGGTTTTGTATATAGGATTTTAGACCTCATCTCACACACAGATGGTCTCATTCCGGGACCTCCAGAAAGGCAGTGCCAATGACTCATTAAATTACTACATCCACCACTTGAGCATTCAGATGTGAACAGACACGAACACACAGTAACACCAGCATCTTTGAGATGGCTTATTTAAGCACTGGCTATCAGGGAAATAAACAAAGATTATAGGACAAGAAAACAGGCAAAATAGATGAAGAGTCTACCTAATCAAGCCTGTGCCAAGCCTCGTTGGTTGTATTACTGTCTTCCCACGCTGTCCCGTTATTGCACATACTATTAAAAGTATCTTTCTCATGTGATTGCCACAGCCTGCTGAGTCCTCGACCACAGGCCTCCACTGCCTCCATTACAAATTTAAACCACCCTCAGACTCATTTTATTAATGCCAAAGGCATGGATAAAAGAGCACTGGACTTGGCATTAAAAAGATTTTGTTTAAAAATCACGGCTGTCCAAACCACCATGACCCATGCATACCTATGCAACAAAACTGCACATTTGGCACATGTATCCAGGAACTCAAAGTAAAATAAAATAAAATAAAAAAGAGTGTGCAGAGAAGCACCAAAAAAAAAAAAAATCACTGTTGTCTAGTCAGCTTTTCCCAGATTACAGTACGTGTACCACTGCTGGTACGTGTCATGATTTTAGGAAGTATGTGACATAACGTTTTCTACCTGGAAAGTTATACAACTTCTATTTTTGCTAAGGAAAAAAGTAAACATTAAATTGTGGAAAAAATTAATCATTTCTGTCATTTTATATTATGACATAAGGGGAAAGTTACTTAACATTTTTGTTTTGTTTTGTTTACTTATATGTTTTAAATCAGTGGTACCCAATCTTTTCCAAAGATGGGGGATATGAGTGAAGGGATGGTTTATGGGATAACACTGTTTCACCTCGGATCATCAGGCATTAGATTCTCATAAGGAGCATGCGACCTAGATCCCTTGCAGTTCACAATAGGGTTCACGTGCCTATGAGAACCTAATGCTGCTGAGCTGACAGGAGAAAGAGCTAAAGAGGTAATGCTCGCTCACCCACCACTCACCTTGTATGCAGCCCAGGTCCTGACAGGCCACGGACTAGTACTGAACTTTCTAAAAAGGTGACTAAAAAAAATTACATGATTTTTGAAAACAGTTTTTAAAGTCATATTGCAAACTGAAACAAATTTTTTATTTTTAATTTAATTTTTATTTCACATCATTTTATGTTGCCATTTTTCACATATTCAGAAGCTTGAAAATCACCACATAAAATATTAATTAGATTATTTGAACTGAATGCTATGATGACATTATGGTGAAAGTCTAAGATTTGAAAATAATAAATTCCACATTCTAAATGGTTATACTTTTTCAGAATCCAATTCTCTTGTCTACAGGTGGAGGTAAAGAGTAAACATCACTTTAATTTGGAACCATTGCTCTTTTCTTTAATGTTAAAACGTAACAAAAGTAAACTTGTATTATCCTAAGCTGTGAAAAATTATGATGCATAATATTGTAATAGATTAGACTTTTCAGCACATTGTATCCATCAGATAACTTAATAGAAAAATTAGTTTAATGGTATTACTTAATTCTTCTTTCAGGTATACAGAGATATTGAAGTTTGACTGTTTCTATTAATTACTATTCAAAGTATTTTTTGAATAAAGGATTTTTGGTATTGTAAATATACAGCTATATTTATTTGTCAAGTGGAGCATTTATCCCTCAATTAAAGGCTATATTAACTCAGCAAATTATAAGAATGTGAACAGATGCTTATAAATATTTCTTCTTTAAGTGAATTTGTGGGCTGATATTAATTCTAAGCTATTAAATAGGTCCAGCTAATTTATTAAGCTGGATTTAAATAAAATATTTTAATATTTTTATGTATAAAATACATACTTTTGTTTTATATATTTTTTCCACATACATTTTAATATATATTTATATTGTATATGTATTTATACTTATTTCTATTTGTCTTTCTTAGCTCTTCTAGGCACTTGATTTAGAAATAGCTGAGAAATTTTGGGTCTATAAATCTCAAAACCATGCCCTTTCTGAAGCTGGTAGGTAAATTGACTGTCGTCTCCTTCCCCACATTCATATTTACCTAAAAACACACACAGGTCACTGTTCTGGACAACTAGAGTTCCACTCAACAATCTCCTTTTCTCTTCTCTCTGACATCCTACCCTCCACAAAAGGAGTGTCTCTATGTGCACAAGCTATTGATATAACATGGAAGAATTACTGAAACTGCCATACTGTTCAGTAAAATAATCTTCTAATATGAACTTAATCATTTGACTTAATTAACTGTTTTATTCAAGAATTTTTGGCTTGATGGTTCGGGTGGACAGAGATTGCATTTTACATTTTCAAATCACCCTGTGGATGACAGGAAAACATTTACTTTGTGTGATTTGTGCCTGCAAGTTTACAAAGGTTACTTTGCAATTCAAAATTCATATGAAAATGCCAAATACATAGTGAATGTGAGTAATTTGAAATTGCTACCTAAAATAAAGGAAAAATAATTCTCAAATTAGACTCACCTTTGTAGTAGAGAATCACAGCCACTGAGACATATATACGGGACTGAATCTTTCTGATGTGTTGACTACAAATGTTTGCTTGACCTTAGTGTTGTGGATACTGCTTTGTGCTTCTGATCTCATGCTGTATTTAGTTAAAAATCCTATGTGGTCACTGAAAGTTTCCAACAACCAAATATCTTCCCTGGAGCTATGCCAGTTGGAAAGGTAAATTAACTTTGGCAAAGGAATACGGATTTCAGTTTTTCCTAAGGGTAAAGGAGTGTAATGAACTCATTTAGCACCCAAGTTTTGCTAAAAGCAAAAGTTTTGTGAATGGGAAGGCAGATATGTCCCTGGTAAGGAGAGCAAGTGCAATGAATTGGTGAAGACAAAATCTAGAATTCTGTCCATTGATAATCCCTGAATTGAATAAATGTGACTTAATTACCTGAAATAAATTTTTTAATTTTCTGAAATTGTATCATGACAATAATGACAGATTTTATTTATTGAGGATTCTACATTATAGTAAACATGCTTGGCATTTTACATGCATTTACATGCATGTTATTTAATCTTTAAGTTAGCTGTTTGTTCTGTGAACTTCTACATCAGTATAGCAATGCAAACAATGTTAATGATTTTAAATACCATACTTATATTTAACTATCAGGAGGTAGCAGAGTGGAAGAACTTTGATGTTCAAATCACAGATTTGTGGTTCTTAAAGGATAATGAACATTTAAATCACTCAGAATACATAAGAATTACACTTTGAAAAATAATGCCTTTTTTAAATATACTTTAAGTTCTGGGGTACATGTGCTGAAAGTACAGGTTTGTTACATACGTATGCATGTGCCATGGTGATTGGCTGCATCCAACACCCGGTCATCTACATTAGGTATTTGTCCTAAGGCTGTCCCTCCCCTAGCCCCTTCCTCCCCGCAACAGACACTGGTATATGAAGTTCGCCTCCCTGTGTCCATTTATTCTCATTGTTAAACTCCCACCCATGATTGAGAACGTGTGGTACTTGGTTTTCTGTTCTTGTGTCAGTTTGCTGAGAATGATGGTTTCCAGTTTCATTCATGTCCCTGCAAAGACATGAACTTATCCTTTTTTGTGGCTGCATAGTATTCCATGGTATATGTGTGCCACATTTTCTTTATCCAGTCTATCATTGATGGGCATTTGTGTTGGTTCCAAGTCTTTGCTACTGTAAACAATGCCTCAATAAACATATGTGTGTGTGTGTCTTTATAATAGAATGATTATAATCCTTTGGGCATATACCCAGTGATGGAATTGCTGGGTCAAATGGTATTTCTATTTCTAGATCCTTGAGGAATCGCTGCAGTGTCTTCCACAATGGTTGAACTAATTTACACTCCCACCAACAGTGTAAAAGTGTTCCTATTTCTCCACATCCTCTCCAGCATCTGTTGTCTCCTGATTTTTTTAGTGATCACCATTCTAACTTGCGTGAGACGGTATCGCATTGTGGTTTTGAACTGCATTTTTCTAATGATCAGTGACAATGAGCTTGTTTTCATATGATTGTTAGCTGCATAAATGTCTCTTTTTGAGAAGGGTCTGTTCATATCCTTCACCCATATTTTGATGGGGTAGTTTTCTTTCTGTAAATTTTTAAAAGTTCTTTGTAGATTCCTGATATTAGCCCTTTGCCAAATAGATAGATTGCAAAAATTTTCTCCCACTCCATAGGTTGCCTGTTCACTCTCATGATAGTTTCTTTTGCTGTGCAGAAGCTCTTAAGTTTAATTAGATCCCATTTGTCAATTTTGGCTTTTGTTGCCATTGCTTTTGGTGTTTTAGTCATGAAGTCTTTGCCAATCTCTATGTCCTGAATGGTATTGTCTAGGTTTTCTTCTAGGGTTTTTATGGTTTTGGGTCTTATGTTTAAATCTTTAATCCATCTTGAGTTAATTTTTGTATAAGTTCTAAGGAAGGGATCCAGTTTCAGCTTTCTGCATATGGCTAGCCAGTTTTCCCATTGCTGTTTATTAAATAGAGAATCCTTTCCCCATTCCTTGTTTTTGTCAGGTTTTTCAAAGATCAGATGGTTATAGGTGTGTGGCATTATTTCTGAGGCCTCTGTTCTTCCATTGGTCTATATATCTGTTTTGGAACCAGTACCATGCTGTTTTGATTACCGTAGCCTTGTAGTATAGTTTGAAGTCAGGTAGTGTGATGCCTCCAGCTTTGATTTTTTTGCTTAGAATTGTCTTGGCTATGTGGGCTCTTTTTTGGTTCCATATAAAATTTAAGGTGTTTTTTTCCAATTCTGTGAAGAATGTCAATGATGGCTTGATGGGAATAGCGTTCAATCTATAAATCACTTTGGGCAGTATGGCGATTTTAATGATATTTATTCTCCCCATCCATAAGCATGGAACGTTTTCCATTTGTTTGTGTCCTTTCTTAAGAATTTCTCATCATTCACCACCCCCAGCCCCCTTGCCCTCTGAGTCTCCATTGTCTGTCACTCCATAATCTACATGCATGTGTACACACTATTTAGCTCCCACTTATAAGTGAGAAAGTGTGGCATTTTTCTTTCTGTGTCTGACCTAACAATACACTTTTACATTACATAGGGACAGAAAGAAAACCATATTTAAGTAAGTTATTTTGTATAATAATGAGACCAGCCACTTCTACTTCTGCTGTTTGGTAATGAAACCAAGCATAGTGAAGACACCACCGCATCTTAGGCATAGATTGAATTCACCTACTTCAGCCTGTAGAAAAATACTTTGTAGAGTGTTTTCCCAGCTGAGTCATAAGTGAGCCTTTGCCATGTCTATCCACTGTTGTATCAACACAGATATTTTTGGGTGATGGTGAATATGAAAAGACCAGGGGCTTCCATGGGAATGAGTGCATTGCCCATTTTCAGTTCCACAAAAACCTGTCTGCTGGTCAGAGACCATGTGCTATAGGATCCCATGGGTAAGGCACTATGTATTTCCATGAATAATGGAATAATGGAGGTTCATGAACCACGCTATTGTCAAGAAAAGGAAATACACAGGCTATCAAATACAAAGGCTGAAACATGAGATCATCCTTTCAGATAACATACTTCTGCTCCCATTTGCATGGAAGAGTCCAAGATAATCAGCCTCTCCCCAGGTGGCAGGCTCACTCCCTCAGTGAATCACGGGGCATCAGAGACTTACCTTTGGTTTTCCCTAATGGAGGCTGGGCATCAACCAAATTAACCATGGTGAGGCCAAGTTCATGTTGTTGAGCCCATGCAGTGACTCCACCAAAGCCACCAGTTACTTTGTAAAGGGGCCCATGAAGTAAACACCATGGTCTCTGGAGACAGAAACTGGCATACCCTGGGAAGAGTCAACGCCTCCTCCAGATTATTGGGACATTTCATGAAGTGATGCCACAACAGGCACTTTTTGTCCTCTAAGGAAGATAAAATAAGCACTTTGGTTTGCATTTTCAAAGCTTTGTGTTTTAATGTGGAAAACCAAGTGTTTAATCTTCAAAAAAAAAGAACACTTTTCGAGTGTCTTGGAATGACAAATTCTATGCACTTTTGAGATAATTTTCTTTGCCAGGGAATTTTAAACATTTTCTGTTCAAAACTTTGAAACAGGGTCCCCATTACCATTAATTCAATCATGACAGATGTGTAGACACTGAGAGCAAGGTGTCATGACCTGGGATAAATATTGTATTCGTGTGCATTTTGAAAATGATGCATATTGTAGGGAATAATGCTCACCTTTGTTAATAATAATATATATTATTTTGTATGGAATTACCATGAAAATGAGAAAAAAAAAGATATAATACCTTGTACTAAATTTTTTTAACAATACTACTCAAACTGTGCGAACACAAAAATAGTGATAAATGCATTCAGTAATACACATGCCAAATACCCTGATTTGCTCATTACATATTGCATGCCTGTACTGAAACATCACATGTACCTCATGAATATATGTAACTATTATATAATCATAATAATTTTAAAAAGTTAAAGGAGTATAGTACCAATATAGCACCATATAGTACCAATTATTTTTAATATAAGGCATAAAATATAGCACACTTAGTGTGTTAAAAAATAAAAAGAACCACATTATACCGAAAAATGTACACCACACTTTTCTAGTTAAACAATCTATGAATTAAAGGGGATAAGCGATTTTAAAGCTTATTAAGCCCTTCCTCTGCAACAGACACTATGTAAACATTTGGCAAACATCATTCTATTTAATTCTTAGACTGACCCTCAAATTAGTCCAGTTATAAAGATTAGAACAGGCTGAAATCTTAAGTACTTTTCCCAACTCAGCTTCTTAATTAGGTGGCATACCTGTCAGACTAGACTCTTCTGAGTCTAAATGCTCATTTCATCACACTATCCCTAAGAGTCAACTTTCACTTTAGTAGAATAGCTGAATGGATATTTTCATGTATCAATTATCTCCCCCCCACCTAACAAGGAAAAGAAAGTGTTTTATCACAGCATAATTTAGTCAAATCACCAATCATTCCTCCTAGAAACTGACTAGACAGTAGAGAAGAAGCTGTCCCTGGGACTAGTTCTGCTATTACTTAGTTGAACACGTGTAAGTGGTTCCTACACTTATTTAATCCTCATTTCTCTAACTCACAAAATGAGAGAATTTTCATAAACATAATTTAACATCTTTTATAGCTCTGAACTGATGTTCTGGAATATTAATATTCTAGTCTGATTCTGGGTATCAGCTGAATGCAGCAAAGTTGATTGGGTTGGTTGATTTGCTTTAAGTTCAGAACTGAGTTGATCCTCAAATCAGCAAAGTCAAGTAAAGTGACAAAAGTTTTGGCCCCCATGGACCTGGACATTGGAGATCAATTAGAGGAGGAAGAGGAATAACTAAGGGTTGGTGACATAGGTTCTGCATATAAAATATAGCAATTCACTCTTCTGTCTTCCAGTGGTAGAACCTGAAGGAATTAAGTGTAAAATGTCTTAAGTTTTCACTGAAACAAATAGGGAAGAAAGAGATTTTATCTGAGCTCTACATACGCAAACAGGAAAATATTTCACAAGAGCTGGTGAAGTTGTTTTCTGATTTCACCGTAAAGGGAATGACTAGCTGTAGGAGCTATACACAACGAATACTATAAAGCGTTATCTGGAATTTCTTTCTCATGAATTTTGGCAGATAAAGAAGAGATTCTCATTTCAGAAAGTTTTGGTTTAATGCAGGGCCTACTGATCAGCGACATAATCTTATTGATAGCCTGACAGACTATCGGAACATGGTTTGATGCTTACATGTTTTAAATAACTATACGGAAGGTTAGCAGAGAACGGTGTCACTATAAAGCTACTTTTTCTCTTACTATACAAACTGAAGAACGTCAGACAAGGTGAGTCATAGCGATATAATTAAAATGAATTGATTTGGGTTGGTTTTAATCTAGAAAGCTACTTCCGAAATGTTTTCCTATCATAAATAAACTCTGCTTCACAGGGAATAGACAGTTCTGTAACAAACTGGAAAAGCAAGAGTGAACTTAAAATGTAAAATGAGGTAATATAAACTTGTTAGAGTTATACTATATGCAACTCTCAAACAATGTAACATTAACAAAGACAACTTCTCAGGGCCTCAATAGTTAAGACAGGGAATGGGCAAAGGATAGTGACACTTGCTAAGAATCTGCTGTGTGCTGAACACACAGAACTCTCTAAATACAGCCGTCCTATACATTGTTGAGACTGAGGTAGCTGAGTCTATGAGAATTTGCTATTGGTCTTGTGCTGATTGTCTACAAGTTTTAAAAAGTGTTCACTACTCGTAACACAAAATAAATTCAGAGCCCTATACTTGCTACACTTGTATTATTAGTTCCTGTGAAAAAAGATTTTTTTTTTAACTCTACAAATTTCAGCAATGTATCTTTTAGAATGAGAGAGAAATGTTTTAGCTGAAGAATGCAAGCCTCCTTTAAATTAATTAATGGACCTCCATTAAATAAGGTCCAAAGAGACATTGAAATGTGACTGCAGTCACATCTCACTCTTCCTTGAGCTAGGAAATCATTTGTTGAAGCTGCTTGCTACGTGGGCTCTAGACTGACTTGTGCGAACTACCCATGAATTAATCTATCGATACCCTCTACCACATATCCTATACTTAAATAATATACAGCCAATCACTGATGAATGTTGTTTCTGCAACCAGTAAGACTTGCTGACAAAGAACTTTGGAATTTGTCCCCTCTTCTGATTCCTCCTTTTCTTTTCCTTAAAACCTTGGGTCTCTTGTTCTCCAGGATACTTCCCTAGGAAGTGTTTCTGGGCTGCAGATCTCAACCTAGGCCCAAATAAACTTTCTGTATTAATTTTTCTCAGTGTCATTCTTTTTTTTATTTTTATTTTTAAACGATTATACTTTACAACATTCTGGGACGCATGTGCAGAACAGGCAAGTTTGTTGCATAGGCATACATGTGCCATGGTGGTTTGCTGCACCCATCAACCTGTCATCTGCTTTAGGGATTTCTCATAAGGCTCTCCCTTCCTTAGCCTCCCAAGCTCTGACAGGCCCCAGTGTGTGATGTTCCCCTCCCTGTGTCCATGTGTTCTCATTGTTCAACTCCCACTTATGAGTGAGAACATGTGGTGTTTGGTTTTCTGTTCCTGTGTCAGTTTGTTAAGAATGATGATTTCCAGCTTCATCCATGTCCCTGCAAAGCACATAAACTCATCCTTTCTTATGGGTGCATAGTATTCCATGGTGTATATGTGCCACGTTTTCGTTATCCAGTCTATCATTGATGGGCATTTGGCTTAGTTCCAAGTCTCTGCTATTGTGAACAGTGCCCCGATAAACACACGTGTGGATGTGTTTATAGCAGAATAATTTATAATCCTTTGGGTATATACCCAGTAATGGGATTGCTGGGTCAAATGGTATTTCTGGTTCTAGATCCTTGAGGAATCACCACACTGTCTTCACAATGGTGGAACTAATTTACAGTCCCACCAACAGTGTAAAAGCATGCCTATTTCTCAACATCCTCTCCAGCATCTGCTGTTTCCTGACTTTTCAATGATCACCATTTTAACTGGCGTGAGATGGCATCTCATTGCGGTTTTGATTTGCATTTCTCTAATGACCAGTGATGTTGAGGTTTTTTTCATACGTTTGTTGGCTGCTAAATGTCTTCTTTTGAGAAGTGTCTGTTCATATCCTTTGCCCACTTTTTGACGGAGTTTTTTGTTTTATCTCGTAAATTTGTTCAAGTTCTTCTCAATGTTATACTTTAAGTCAAGAATAACCAAGTCAGTCGCTAATGTTAGACTCACCTGGTAGCCACAGGAACAATATTTTCCCAGCTGCAATGTAACCAACTGTGTGATGCTTCATGTAATTCTGGTGCATTAAATAAAGTCCCATGTCTAATAAGGAAAGCTGCTGGACAACAATGGAAATAGATCCTAAACTCAAACTCCAGTGTCCCATGACCTAAAACTTATAGTTCTAGGTTCGCAGGATCCTAAAAGGTATTATTCTCTTCCATTGCTTAACAATATGCTAGTTTTCCATTTTTGGAAACAAAATCATTATTCTAGTAACTACCACGAAACAATCTTTTTAATACTCTGAGCTGTAGTCTATGCAATAAATAATCAAATGTCTCCCTTCAAAACAAGTCCTGGATGGAACACATAAACTTAGAGCCAAGTCGGCTTGTTCAGTGCTCACTATTTGAAACACCTCATTTGAAACACCTCATGGGAGTCCAGCTGGCATCTTTCTTCCCCTGGATTTAACCTGGATTAAACAAAGGAATTAAGAAAGTACTCCAAAAGGCTTTTCCAATTTCCAGGGCATTCTGGAGATCCCCTAAGACTTGGGCATGTCAGGACAGTTGGTCGCCACCTGGTGATGGGACAGTACCTGATCAATCATTCTGTCTCTACTGCCTCACACAGTGACAACTGCGTCAAAGACTCTCAACACATTAATCTGATAAAATGAATGAAATACTTGCTTGGAACTAAATTAATAGGATAGTTCTTACTCATAAAATGTAGCCAGATCAGTTCAAAAATCAATCTTTATCATACGTGCCCTGGAAATTAGAAAAGTCTCTTGGAGTACCTTCTTAATTCCTTTAATCCGATGATCTCTCTGCTCCTTTATTTTTCTTTAGAATACCAGTCACTACACAACATCGCACTGTATGGTTGAGTTTGTTGGTCTATTAATTTTAATTACATATTGTAAAATCTTTTGTGTCTTAATCAAAAAAAGCACAGCAGTAGCTAGCAGCACTGTCATAAAACAGGAACTCAGTGAACTTTTTTGAGGAAATCAATGTATAATGATGGGTTTCATGTGTTTTTCTGATCAGTTTTTATTTCTAATGCTATACAAAAAGCAGAGCATGCCTCTGACCCCACCCGGCACCCATGTGCAATGCTACTGTGCACCCATCATGCTCCTGACATTTCACTGAGAGTGTTTGCCACTTGGACAGCTGTAGAAATGCATTTTCATTTTTCCGCAGCAGGCTCTCTTTCACAATTGCATTCATGCTACCTGAGGTTATATGAAGAAACAGTTGAGTTTAAGTTACCAAATGTGAATAATTGCAACCAACTATTAATTGCTTTTCAGTAGCAAAAGTTGGAAAATAAATAAGCCAAGATGACTACCCAAATTGATACGCTGGGCAGGATGTGACATCGGTGTCTGCTTAGACAGAAGAGCACACAAAAACATGGCATCTCGCTCCAAGCCCAGGTAATGAAAAAAGTCACACAGATGTTGGAAAAATAAGAAATGCCACAATTACAGTTTATGCATACTTGGGAAACTGCATGAAGTAAAAAACAAATTGCCAGATTTGAGATGGTATAAAGAGAAAAAGAGAGACTATAAACGGTTGAGTCAGAAATAAAAATTCCTGATGAAAGGCCTAGGCATAAAAAGCTAGACAAACGTTCCAGAAAGGGAAAAATGATTTATTTTGGCTGTTGGATTTCTTTATTCTCAATTATTAACTATTAATTCAAATTTCATTGTTTTACCTAATGAAATAGGAAGACATACTTAAGCCATGAATCACAAATGTCCTCCTGCTCACACCGGCTTTTCCAGTTTTATAGTTGTACGCTGCTTGACTCTGCCGTCATGTACAGTAATGAAAACCAGACTACAAGAACAGAAAGTGAACATCCCCTCTAACCTCCGTATGCTTCAAACTAGTCTGAAAATCGATGTAGGCTTCATCTTTTGCAGAATGAGTAATAATCACACAATTTAAGTTGAATGAGATGATGTACACACAGGAAGGCATTTACCAAATAATTACTAAATTTGGGGTAAAACTGAAATGACTAGAAATTTGAAGCAGCTACACAGGATCAAAATCTAACTCCATCACTAACAGCATTTGAGAAGGTTATTCTTTACATCTCTAAATACTACTTTAAATACTTGAAAAATGAAGATACGATGCCTAAATTCACAGAATTTGTTTTGTGGAAAGGTTATAATAAATGATGTGAGGAACAGCTGAAATAATGTATGGTACATCAAAGACTCCTATATATAGGATAGAAAGAGAGAGAGGGAGAGAATAGGTAGATATGTACATATACACATACACATATATTAAAGGTAACAGATGAATAAATATAAAATTATATCTATTGTATAGATTATATATATTAAATATAAATTATATATTATCTATATAATTTTATAATATTTATTCATGTTACCTTTCCATTATGACACTAGTAATTGCTTTCAGCTGTGGCAAATATACTTTTTAAAAAATAAACCTATTATGTAATCTCTGACATTTATTTTGAGTGATTTACTTACATGAAGAAAATAATATTGTATGTGACTACTCATGCACTTGATTTTGCATTCTGTAGGTCTTCAATATCTGAAAACCTTATTAGGAAAGAGAGAATATTTAAATAATACTTCACAGTTAAGGTGGATCTTATTGGACACACAAAGCCCTTACAGTTCAAGGAGTGACTTGCACTGTGGGCACATTTTCAGGAAAGGCACAGAAGTGCCTGTCAGGAATATGAAAGGCAGAGTATCACGGAGAGGATCGAGGTTTCTCTGGCTGGAGTACTGTCAGCTGGGGAGGAAAGACCAGAAATTAAAGATAAAGAAGAGGACTATGTAAGCATACAGAAAATTTCTGAGTCACACATCAAGTTTCTATTGTGATTATGCCCTATTAGATTAAAACATTGGAAAATGTAGGTATCCCTGCCTTTCTCAAATCCTGTGACTTGTTGATAACTCATGAGTGACGTGACTGGCCAGGAGTTCTCTAGAAAAGAACGCTTTAGTTATATTATTTATCTTTTCTGCCTACAAGGCTAGACTTTGTACTGAAAAAAACCACACATATATCTATGACTTGCTGAGATGCTTACCAGAAATAATTGGAAAGGTAACATTCTGTTAAGATCTAGAAATCGATTCAACAAAACCTGCAGTGTTAGAGGAGAAAAAACGCAATCTAAACAAACATTGATAAAGTCAGTTCCTTTCGGTTTTTCTGTTGTTTCATGTTTTCTGATTTGCTTTTGCTTCTATATCTCTTTTAACACAGTTACAGCAGAGAGTTTTCATGGAGAAATGGAATCACACGTCAAATGATTTCATTTTATTGGGTCTGCTTCCCCCAAATCAAACTGGCATATTTCTCCTGTGCCTTATTATCCTCATATTCTTTCTGGCCTCGGTGGGTAACTCGGCCATGATTCACCTCATCCACGTGGATCCTCGTCTCCACACACCGATGTACTTTCTTCTCAACCAGCTCTCCCTCATGGACCTGATGTACATCTCTACCACCATCCCCAAGATGGCGTACAACTTCCTTTCTGGGCAGAAAGGCATCTCCTTCCTGGGATGTGGTGTGCAAAGCTTCTTCTTCCTGACCATGGCGTGTTCTGAGGGCTTACTCCTGACCTCCATGGCCTACGACCGGTATGTGGCCATCTGCCACCCTCTCCACTATCCCATCCACATGAGTAAAAGGGTGTGTGTGAAGATGATTGGAGGCTCTTGGACACTGGGGTCCATCAACTCCTTGGTACACACAGTTTATGCCCTCCATATTCCCTACTGCAGGTCTAGGGCCATTGACCATTTCTTCTGCGATGTCCCAGCCATGTTGCTTCTTGCCTGTACGGATACCTGGGTCTATGAATATACGGTTTTTGTAAGTACAAGCTTCTTTCTCCTCTTTCCTTTCCTTGGCATCACTGCTTCCTATGGCCGAGTCCTATTTGCTGTCTATCATATGCATTCAAAGGAGGGAAGAAAAAAGGCCTTCACCACCATTTCAACCCATTTAACTGCAGTGACCTTTTACTATGCACCTTTCGTCTACACCTATCTTCGGCCCAGGAATCTCCGCTCACCATCCGAAGACAAGATCCTGGCAGTCTTCTACACCATCCTTACCCCCATGCTCAATCCCATTATCTACAGCTTGAGGAATAAGGAAGTGCTGGGTGCCATGACAAGAGTGTTTGGGATATTCTCTTTCCTGAAAGAATAATCATGGCCGCCCCTACTCCCTTCTTATTTCCTCTTTTCTAGTTGATTCGAACACCCGAGTGCAGGGTTGTCCAATAGGAATATAACAGAATTTAGAATTTTCTAGCTGGTACATTAAAGCAGTAAAATTAATTTCAATAAAATATTTAATTCAAAACAATGTTATAATATTAACAATATTGATATTAATTACATAGCATACATTTTCAATATGTTTTATGTGATATTTTGTAGTACACGTTTGTACATATGTTACTATTAATGTAATAATATTTATACTCATATATTGGCATATCATTTCTAAGTCACTGTGATGGCAACACATCCTTGGGTGCTAAAAGGATCAACCCAGCTGCTGTAGAGACAATGGGAGTGGAAGGGCCTAGAGTCCAAGCAGGACCACTGTGAAGAAACGAGTGTCACAATCCAGAGAGGCAGGACGGAGTTCTGACCACAGTTACAGCAGCAGGGCGGCCAGGACAACTGAACCCCAGACACGTTCTGAAGGCAGGACCAACAGGGCTTGCTGATGGGCTGGACCTGGGCTGAGAAATCAAGAGAGGACTCCATCAGACGCCTGGTCTTGGCATCAAAGGAATGGTGTTGCCATCCAGTGACATGAGATGCCTGTGGTGTTTGTTGCTGTTGTTGCTGTAGTTAGTGGGGAGACTTTGGGTAAAACTGGAGTTAAGTTTCAGGAATATTGAGTTTAAAATGTCTATTTTGATGTCAAATGGAGAGCTGAATGTAAAAGACTGGCATTCAGAGGAAAGGATAGGGAAAGCCAGGAAATGGGTATGGATTTAGAGGATTTTGCTGGTTATGAAACAAAATTCCAGAGGAGATAGTGGAAATCTTTTAGGAGTTGGAGAGGGAAAGAGAAGGTCATCATAGGAGACATGCAAAGCTCTTTGAACCGAATGCAAGAGATGAAGACTCACTTCGGTTACTGACTGACTTAAACCATAATAAAATGTACAGTGAGACAAGATTCAAGGGAGACAATTGAGACCAGAATATTCCTGGGACTCTTGTTTTCCCCCTATGAAGAGAGTGGAAGGCGTCTCTGTGAACGGGTGGTGCCCCGTGGAAGGGGCATCTCCAGCCACTGACATCATCCCTCCTCATCCCTGTGGGAAGGGATGCTGCTGCCGAGCTGAAGCCCATCTTCTCCACACGGACCTTGCCTGAGGGAGGCCTAGCGCAGGCATGGCCTGCAGAACACCAGCAAGAGGGACATATGGATGCGTTATTTCCTCTGTTTGCAAAGCTGAGACAGAGAGGAGAAGTGTTCGCTCATGATCAGACAATTTTAAAAATCTACAAAGAAAGCTACATTAATAATATGACTGGAAGGTAAGTTAAGGATGTCAGTCAAAAAAAATCTCCCTGGAAAAGTATCTTGAACTTCAAATTGAAAAGGAAAAGTTAAACCTTCTGCAGATTATTACCAGATAATGTTAAATAATTTGCCATTAATTAATATTTGGTTAGCATTAAAGCATTTATCATTTAAGCATTTTAGCATTTGTGTAGCAATTATTTATAAGATACTGATACAAAGAAGGCAGCAAGGTTAGCCTTCAATAAATTTTAAGAATTTTATTGGAAAGGTGCAGAGTCTACTTTAAAAAATGTTAAATATTATCATCATTTCATCATCATCATCATAAAGTACTTAAATAGAAAAGCTGAATTCAAACCAACAATATCAATTATAACCTCAAGTATACACTATAGCACTGTGAGGCCAGTATATTTGTTCCATGTATAGGAACCATAAGAAGCAGCTGAAAGAAAGATAGGTGTGTTAAGATCTTTTTTTTTTTTTTTTTGAGACCCAGTCTTGTACTGTTGCCTGGGCTGGAGCGCAGTGGTGTAATCTCGGCTCACTGCAACTTCTGCCTCCCAGGTTCAAGCTATTCTTCTGCCTCAGCCTCCTTAGTAGCTGGGATTACAGGCACCTGCCACCCAGCTAATTTTTTCTATTTTTTTTTTTTAGTAGACATTTTTCACCATGTTGGCCAGGCTGGTCTTGAACTCCTGACCTTGTGATTTGCCCACCTCAGCCTCCCAAAGTACTGGGATTAAAGGCGTGAGCCACTGCGCCCAGCCTTGAGGTTTTACAGCTAGTAAATGTCTAGGGAAAATAACAAGTTGAATGAAAATTCTGATAAATTCTATTTAGAGTGTATCCAAAGAAAAAGGAAAAAGTCTAGGAGTCAGTGATATTAGATTCAGAGGAATGAGCTTCGTAATTCTTAAAAATTAGGTCCAGAATAAAAAGGATTTTTAAAGTAATTGAGTAACGTCATAGGCAATGTGACTGTATGAAGGAATGGCTCGAAATATATTAATTTAGAAGGAAACAACAGGTTAAACAATAAGTGGTAAGAAACAAGGAATGAGAGAGACAAAGAGTGAGAGTAACAAAAAGATAGAGGGGGAAGGAGAGAATGACGAGGAAAATCAGGAAGAGGAGGAGAAACAGAATTATGGATGTGATCCTGGAATAGTATCAGACTATTCTGAATCCATTTAAGAATTACCATATTAATTCTTACACGGAAGATTTGGAATAAAAGGATATTAAAAGGTATAAAAAATGTTAACGAATGAATAGAAATCCTTATGCAATCCAAGGTCATTAATTTGAAGGAAGACTCATCAAGAAAGTGTGATCTAGAAATAGAGGCTGAAATCATTATGCTCTATAATCTTCCCATATGCAAATATTTCATATTCTTTCTTTGGTCCCATGGAAATATTTCCACAGCAACAAGGAATAAAGTGCTGGCCCAAATGGGGGTATTTGTTAAAACTTGGCATGTTGACATCCTTCACGCACTCCAGGAACGTCGGCTAGGCTAGGACTGCATCTTGGGAACAGAATTTTAGAGATGATCATCTCTTACATGAGAAGCAGGATCTAAATGATCCCCGGATGCCCAATTTCCTGACTCTGCTACTGTCATAGGTGGCAAGGCAACAGGAGTTGCATCACAGATGAAAAAGTAAGGCCGAAGAACACCAGAGAAGAGCTGGTTGAATGTGTAGATATAAGATCCATTTGTGATGTTGTAAAATGAGACTTCACCAGCTTCATAGTCCAAGAAGATCCCAACGCAGCGAGGACTTTCCAGTCGGAGAAGAGGCACTGATGGCGAGGCAAGGACCATGTACTCATTCCCTTTCAGCAGCCACAGGGCCCAGACCCCGTTCTCGGGAGACGGTGTGGTTTCCCCCTTTCTTGCCAGTGTGTCTTGACAGACCCCTAACCCCCACTCTGCTCTTTCTCCCACCTGCACCTCCCAGTAATGCCTTCCCGATGAGAAGGTCTGCAAACCCAGGACGCAAGGCCACGTGTCAAATCGCTCAGGGTTGCTGGGGACATCCCTCCACAGTTCTCCATCCTGCACACTGCGCAGGTCAGCAGTCAACAGCAGACTAGGGTGCGCCGTGGCGGGATCCAGCTTTACATCCACTGCGGAAAGAATTTGGTGGAGCAGGTGAAAGAAAAGAAAGGACTGGTGGAAACTTAGGAAGCCACTGCAAAGAACAGTCCCACGGTTCCTCACTTTTCTCTCTCTAATAACTCCTAGAGAAAACAAATCAGTATTTCACCTTACAGGTGAAATATTCTTTATTACTTCATTATTCTTTATTCTGTATTACTTTCTGGTATATTCCATGGTTTCCTCTTCATAACTCAGAACTCATTAACTTCCCCAATGAAAACAATTAGTGATGATGACAAAGCAAGTGCATAATCATTAGCTTAATTTACATTTGTGTGTGTGTGTGTGTCTGTGTATGTGTGTATGTGTGGCGGAGTCTTACTATGTCATCCAGGCTGGAGTTCAGAGGTACTTAGGGACACAGCCATGGTACAGCCTCAAACTCCTGGACTCAAGGGATCCTCCTGTCTCTGCCTCCCCAGTATCTGGGACTCTAGGTGCTCACCACCATGTCTGGCTTATATCCAAAGCATTTGGGTACACGTAGGAGGATCCTCTGCATTTAACATAAAATTTATAAACCCCTTAGGGATTTCTTTTTCTTAAGATCTATAGGAGAATTTTATTAACATGAAATCTACTACTTCCAAGATTATATTACTGTGGTAGGCAGAATTCTAAGATGGACCCCACAACCTTCACACCCTGGTGTTAGCCTCATGACTATGTTACATTATATGACAAGAGAGAGATTATCTAGGTGGGTCGAATCTAATCCCACAAGTTCTATAAAATCATAACGTTTTCTCTGGCTCCTGGGTTGGTGGCAGCAGGAAAGGTCAATGAGACATGGATTTGATATCTCTTTGCTGGCTTTGAAGAGGGAAAGGTCACATGAGGAGAAAGGCGAGTGAGTTCTAGAGCTGAGAGTGTTCTCCAGAGCTGGAATGGCCCCCAGCCAACAGCCAGCAAGAAAACAGGAATCTTAGTACTGCCTTTGCATGGAATTGCATTATGCCAACAATCTGAATAAGCTCAGGGGTTAAGATTCTTTCCCAGACCTACAGAGAAGCCTAGCCAAGCCAACACCCATATTTGGGCCTTGAGGAAACCTAAGCAGAGGAGCCAGCTGATCCCACCTGGATGTCTGTCTCCAGAACTGTGAGATACTAAATGGTATGGCTTTAAGCAGCTAAGCTTGCAGTGACTTGTTATATAACAATTAAAACAACTGATACTGTGAAGTCCTAGCAAGACTGATGAGACATCTGATCCATATACATAATAAATAAATATGTCTAGATATGAAACCTCAGGGAAGAAGGGAGAATGTAAAATATTCAGTGGATTTCCTTATAAGCATTCCTCATGAGTAGCAAGTTAATTAATAACACGGTTTGGATGTGCATCCCCTGGGAATGTCATGTTGAAATGTGGCTCTCATGCTGAAGGCGGGGCCTGGTGGGAGGTGCTGGATCACGGGGCAGCTCTCTCATGAATGACTTCGTGCCACCCCATTGCTGGTAAGTGAGTTCTTTATCCATTCCTGCAAGAGCTGCTTGTTTAAGTGGAACCTGGAAGCCCCACTCCACTGCTTCCTTTCTTGCCATGTGATATGCTGGCTTCCCCTTTTGTTTCCACCACGACTGGAGGTTTCCTGAGGCCTCGCCAGAAGCAGGTGCCAGCACCATGCTTCCTGTACAGTCTACAGAATCATGAGCCAAAATAAGCCACATTTCCTTATATTAACAAAATACCCAGCCGCAGTTATTTCTTTACGGCAATGCAAAAACAGACTAACATGTTAATATAGTTTGATTTTTAACATCAGAACAAATACTGCTTCTACTGCTACTGCTATTGCCACACTACTACCACTACTGCCACTACCACTACACTTCTTTGCCTCTAAATACTCCCAGTGAACTTTTTTTTTAATTGAGACAGAGCCTCGCTCTGTTGCCCAGTCTGGAGTGCAGTGGTGCAATCACAGCTCACTGCAGACTCCACCTCCCAGACTCAAGCAATCCCCCCACCTCAGCCTTCTGAGTAGCTGGGACTACAGGCATGCACCACCTTGCCCAGCTAGTTTTCTGTATTTTTTGTAGAGATGGGGTTTTGCCATGTTGCCCAGGCTGGTTTGAAACTCCTGACCTCAGGTGATCCGCCCATTTTAGCCTCCCAAAGTTCTGGGATTACAGGCGTGAGCCACCATGGCCAGCCTAGTAAACTCTTATTGATATCCAACCTGAGTGGTCACATAACTGCCCACTGCATTATTTATATTAACTCATGCAACCACTCTGAGGGTCACCACAGTCATCCCTGCATTACACAAGAGTAGATTCAGAGTCAAAGAGTTGATGTGGTTTTCCAGACTCTAGAGATGAATAACAGAGACTGGGAGGTAAGCCTCCACGGAGTGTGCATTTAACATAGGTCATGTGTCCCCACGCCATTCCTGCTCCGGCACACCTGTCTGCTTCATTTCTCACAAAAGAGAACTGTGAAATGGCTTTTGACGTGGTCTATATCCCATTCCTCTCCCTACCCTTTCTCTCCTAAACTCAATTCTTCATTGTGATATGACCACAACCCACACCAACTGTTCACATCCATCTTCCCAGGGGCTTCCACGTTGACGAACGGTTATTTGTCAGAGTTCATCTTAAATGATTTTTCTGTAGCTCTCAACACTACTGAGAATCCATTTGTCCAAAAAATCTCCTGTTTCCAAAGACAACACTCATCCAGGTCTCCCCTTCCTCTCTGCCCACTACTCCTTGGCCCTGTTTGCTGTTCTCTTCTCCTTGTCCACCACCACTGGAGAAAGCTGTGGTCCCAAGACTTGGACCTCTTCTTCCTCTCTCAGCTCACTCCCTATCTACCCAGGGCTTGGCTGGCTCATTGCTTTGATAAAGTTCCATTCATATGCTGACTGATTCTCAATGCATGTCCTTAGGTTTGACCTTTACCCTGAAACTCCATATTGTACATTCATCTGTTTACCTGACATCAATATTTGGATATTTAGCACTCCACAATATCCACGTGTCCAAAATCCAACCTCCTCCTCCTGCTTCAACTGCAGCTTTCCTCATCAATATAAGTGGCAATCACATTTTGACAGTTTGCAAGATCCAAAACCTTGGAATCATTCCTGGCTGTTCTTTTTTATGGCATGTCATATATAATACAACAGCAAATCTTACCAGCTCTGCCTTCAGTATATAACAACAATCTGTCCATCTTGTGGCACCTTCAGTAATAACATCTGTTCCAACATAATCATCTCTCACCAAATTACTCCAAAGACCCTTAACTGTTTTTCCCATGTCAATCTTCTCCTCTCTGTAATTTACTTACAAGAAAGCATATAGAGTGATCCCCACAAAACATTAGTCTAAACTATTTTTCTTTTCCTTTTTTTTTTTTTTGAGACAGAGCCTCAATCTTGTTGCCCATGCTGGAGTGCAGTGGCACGATCTCAGCTCACTGCAACCTCCATCTGCTGGGTTCAAGCAATTCTCCTGCCTCAGCCTCCCAAGTAGTTGAGCGTAGGCTAATTTTTATATTTTTAGTAGAGACGGGTTTTCACCGGGTTGGCCAGGCTGGTCTTAAACTCCTGACCTCAAGTGATCTGCCCACCTTGGCCTCCCAAAGGGCTGAGATTACAGGCATGAGCCACCGTGCCTGGCCCAATCATCTTTCGGTGATGTCCTGTTTCACTCAGGGATGAAGTGTCATACTCAGAGTGGCTTGCCTGTCTAGCCCTTCCTTGGTCTCTCCAACACTCCTGTCATTTACTCTGCCACGGAGTCCTCACACTGACACCCTCACGGCTCCTGGAACACACCTGCCACCCTCCATGTCAGGCCTTAGTGCTCAGTTCTGCTGCCCGAATGCTTTCTTCCAGATCACATGTTTGCTGGATTACCCGCCACAGGCCAAGGTCTTCCCTGGTCACCTTCTTCAAAACTAGAGCTTCTCGTTACCCTTTTCACAGTCCTTTTTATTTTCTTCAATATCCTGTAACATCCGCTTAAGTCTGTGTATTTTGATTAAGTAAATATCTGCCACACAAAGCTATGGATTGTAGTGTATTTTGTTGCTGTTGTTGAATGATATATTCCAACGTTTAAAAGAATGGATGAGATAAAATGAATAATACATTTTGAATTGATTATTTCATTCAAAGAAATAAATATTGATGAGGTTACTGTGTCTGATGGTGCCATGATAACTTAATCAAGTCGGGCATTTAGTACATATTCATCTGCCCATGAGACCGTGGTACTATGGTGAGGAGATGGGTTTCTCATTAAGGGGACATTACAATCTTTCTCTGTAAGTAGTGAAGTGACCATTCAGACATAATCTATTTTCATTATTTGGGATAAATTAGATTTTAAAATGAAATTTAAAAAACTACTGAATCTATACTGTTTTAAAGAATAACACAATCAGACTGAACAAACTAAATTTTTGTGACACTGCTTATTTCTACATAAAAATAATTGACAATATTTTTGGCTTTATTGACTAACTCAAGCAAATCATCAAATTCTCAGCCAGTAAATTAAACCAAACTTCTTGCTAATTGATAACTGCAATGCTTTCATATTGATTACTTTCAGGAGGTGGGGTGCTTTCAAATGTTTCATTTTGTCCTCCAAACAATTTTTTTAGCATTTTATAAACAAGGAAATGGAAATTTACTGGGACTAACGTTACTCATTTCACAGCTAATACGAGATAAACTACAATTTTGCACCCATTGTTCTAACCAAATGTAGACTCTATGGGTGGCCATGACTCTGATCTTGTTCATGAATATACCAATCCTCATTCTTCTGGCATGGTGTACTCTCCCACTGAAGGAGACCAGGGAATTTTACCCTAAAATATGGTACCCTGGTAAACCCATTATTTTAAATTAAAGGTCCTTGGAGACCAGCACACACTGGAGGAAGCTTTATTCTAACAGTCATTTATCTGCCTAAAGTCCTTGTGTTCTTAAATAATTTAGCTCATACTGCCGGAAGACAGACTTAATCTGTGAACACACCTGGACAAACTTTAGTCACAAACCACTGTCTACTTTTCAACAGACTTTGTCCCAAGCCACTGTATGTACACCAAGCCCAAATCATCCTCAAAAAAAAATCATTTACTATCCCCCTAAAATCACCCACACCTCCCCATCTTTCTTTCCTCCAATAAAGAAGGGTATGTAAGCATTCGTATCCCATTGAGTTACTGGGTAGTTATTCTCCTGCATTTCCACTGTGCTATGAATGTTACAACTTTTCTATGCCTGTGTTCCTATTTGTCTTTGGTCAAGTGATTTTCAGCAAACATTCCCAGGGAAAGGGGAAAGTTCTGCCTTGCCCTCTACGCTGTCTCCTTCTCAGTTCGGCATAGCCATGAAATCTCGGGAAGGCCACATGCCCCCATTTAGCATGGACGCCTTTAAGAAGAGTGCATGAGTCACCATACCATTGATACTGTGAAGGATATATTTGGTCTACATCCTGTTTACTGACATACAGTTCTTAAAATCCTTGAAATTTCCAGAAAGACAAGAGTGTCTTTTGTATGCTGGTAGGATGACTTGTCGTTGGTGACCCCCAGAAAGCCCCCCACTGGGTGTGGGTTACCAGGGGCACCAGCCATGTAATCAGAGGCGGGAGACTTTCAGTCCTGTGTGCCACACCCCGCCCGCCTCTGAAGAAGAGAAGGGTGGGCTGATAAACCAATGGCCTATGACTTAATCAATCATGTCTACATAGTGCTTCCATAAAATGTCAAAAGAGGCCAGCTGCGGTGGCTCACTCCTGTAATCCCAGCACTTTGGGAGGCTGAGGCAGGTGGATCATGAGGTCAAGAGATTGAGGCCATCCTGGCTAACATGGTGAAGCCCCGTTTCTACTAAAAATACAAGAATTAGCTGGGCGTGGAGGCATGCGCCTCTAGTCTCAGCTACTCTGGAGGCTGAGGTAGGAGAATTGCTTGAACCCGGGAGGCAGAGGTTGCAGTGAGCCGAGATCGCACCACTGCACTCCAGTGAGACTCCATCTCAAAACAAAAACAAGAACAAAAACAACCAAAAGAACTGAGTTCTGAGGCGTTCCAGATAGCTGAACACATGGCGGTTCTGAAGGTAGCATGCCTAGAGGGTGTGAAGCTCCACACTGCTTCTCACAAACCTCGCCCTATGAATCCTTCCAGCTGTTCATCTGTATCCTCTATAATGCCCATTATAATAAGTGAGTAAATATGTGTCCTTGAGTTCTGTGAGCTGTTTCAGGAAATTAGGTGAACTCAAGAAGGAGGTTGTGGGAACCCCAATTTACAGTCAGTTGGTCAGAATCACAGGCCACAACCTGTGCTTGTGACCAGGATCTGAAGTGGGGTCAGTCTGTGCAACTAAACCCTCAACCTGTGGGACCTGATGCCATCTCCAGGTAGACAGTGTCAACATCAAACGGCAGGGAAGGACTTCTGGCTGGAGCATCTGTTGGAGAAAGGACTGGCTGTTTGTGGGACAAATCCCCACACATTTTGGTGACCAGCAGTGATATGTTGTATTGATGCTGTAAAGAGAGCTTCTTTCCCCATCCCTTTGATAACCTTGCCCTTGTCTATGACTCCCAGCAGCAGCAGGGAGGCGGAGCTCTGTCAGCATGGGTCCCAGAGTGAGGAGAGGTGCTGCAGAAGTCCCCACACCCAGTAACAAGCCAACAGCACACTCTCAAAAAAAATCTCCGCTGATGTGGGCCACTGAGACTTCAGGTTCTGCTGGTCACTGCGGCTGACTGGCATACTGCAATACTAGGCAAACCCCAGGCACCAAACTCCCAATCCGTAAAGTGCAGACTACCTTGGAACTTCCTCAGCATTTCCCTCCTCCCAGGGATGCGACATGGTGTCCTCAGTTCCAGGGGGATGTTCTCTGCTTCCAGCCTCGTGACAGCCTTACTTCTGAGAAGAGCACAGAAACCGCAGAAGTCAGCAGCGTTATCCACCAGCTCCTCTGCCTCTCCCAATCCCTTCACCAATTCAGAAAGCAGACACACCTGCTCAGGACTCCTCTTACACCCTGAAAAGTAAAGAAAAACACAAACAGCATGAGCTGGACCTCCAAATTGCTTTTCACAGTCAGACTAGGGACCCCATGAAAATTTCCTTAGAAATTACTGGAAAACATTAACAATTAAGATAAAATTATAGGGGACAATAAAACTCTTTTCCCTTTTCTTTTTTTTTTTTTTTTTTTTTTTTGAGATGGAGTTTTACTCTTGTTGCCCAGGCTGGAGTGCAACGGCACGATCTCGGCTCACTGCAACCTCTGCCTCCCAGGTTCAAGTGATTCTCCTGCCTCAGCCTCCGAGTAGCTGGGATTACGGATGCCCACCACACGGCCAGCTACATTTTTTTTTGTATTTTTAGTAGAGACAGGGTTTCACCATGTTGACCAGGCTGGTCTCGAACTCCTGATCTCAGGTGATCCACCCACCTCAGCCTCCCAAAGTACTGAGATTACAGGCATGAGTCACCATGCCTGGCCAAATCTCTTTTCTTTAAAGCCACACAAAATTTAGGTTAATTCCTGTAACATCTATCAATTTATCTTCTGAATTAATAATTCTGGCACTTGGATATTGTAGCAGAGTAACATTCTGCATGCAATTCAGACGGAATAGGATAAAATAGATCCTAAGAACTTGTAGAATTTATTTGAGGGGCAGGGATAGGTTCCTCAAATAAAGACACAAAATGTTTCCCTAAATGTCTTTATAAGAATTACAAATTCCTAATTCTTTGAACCAACATACCAGAGCTATTCATATTGAGTAGGTTATCTAAATAGATTAAAAAAGAAGCCTTTAATAACTAGCAATGGTTTTTCTCAAAGTAGATTATTAAATAAATATAGCTGTGATACACTTATTATATTAATAATTGTATTTGGGATACATTTCCCCTCCCCCCTTAAAAACAGTCACCAGTCAGATCAGTCCTGAAGGCATAAAAGCAGGGAAAAAATCTGCTTTACCCTGTATGGGAATGTCAGGCCTTGGTCTTGGCCTTTGAAGGTAAAATGTAGATTAGTACCAGGGAAGAAAGGGAAAGGAAAGTGTAAAAATATACAGCCTGGGCAACACAATCAAGCCTCACATCTACTAAAACTTTCTAAAAAATTAGCTGGGCATGGTGGTGCACACCTGCAGTCCCAGCTACTCAGGAGGCTGAGGCACAAGGATCGCCTGAGCCTAGGAGACGGAGGCTGCAGTGAGCTATGATCATGCCACTGCACTGCAGCCTGAGCGACAGAACAAGATCCTGCCTTAAAAAAAAATAGATACATTATTCAATAATTTATCCTCCCTATAATTTGTTTTATAACATCTATTTGGTGGTAAACTGCTAAATTTAAATAGGTTGTTATGTGAGACATGGTGAGTTAAGGCAATAAAGGTTATTGTTGAAACTGTCAAGCCGGACACAGGGGCTCATGCCTATAATCCTAGCACTTTGGGAGGCCAAGGTGGGTGGATCACCTAAGGTCAGGAATTCAAGACCAGCCTGGCCAACATGGCAAAACCCTGTCTCTACTAAAAATACAACAGCAAAAAAAAAAAATTCGCCAGATGCAGTGGCACATGCCTGTAATCCCAGCTACTCAGGAGGCTGAGGCAGGAGAATCGCTTGAGCCCATGAGGTGGAGGTTGCAGTGAGCCAAGATCACACCACTGTACTCCAGGCTGGGCAACAGAGTGAGACTCTGTCTCAAAAAAGAAAGAAAGAAACTGTCAAAGTTCTTGTGTTTATTTGCTATCTGCTATTTAGAAAATTAACTCCTTTCTGACTCTTAGTTTACTAACAAGGAAATGAACATAACAATAATAATAAAATACGAATTATATATATGCATATATATATATAAGATAAAGAGACAAATTAAACTGCTTTATAAATTCATTCATTTAATGCTCCCCTGCCACGTAACCAGTACTGTTTAGTAACTGTACTTGTAAATATTATACAGACAATTAATATGATTATTTATATTCATGGTCTTTCAGCGTCCAGAACTAAGTTTGAAAAGGTAGAATCTGTGGCTCAGCTGTTAAATGAGAACACGAATCACTTAACTTAGAACTTCCTGAATGAGTCACTGGGGAGGAGACAGAAGTCGGCCCAGATAGGCTGGGCGCAGTGGCCCACATCTGTAATCCCAGCACTTTGGGAGGCTGAGGCAGGCAGATCACCTGAGGTTGGGATTTCAAGACCAGCCTGACCAAGATGGAGAAACTCCGTCTCTACTAAAAATAGAAAAAATTAGCCTGGCATGGTGGCACATGCCTGTAATCCCAGCTACTAAGAAGGCTGAGGAAGGAGAATCGCTTAAACCTGGGAGGCAGAGGTTGTGGTGAGCTGAGATCATGTCATTACACTCCAGCCTGGACAAGAGCGAAACTCCATCTCCAAAAAAAGTCACCCAGATAAATTTCTGTTGCCATTGATTCTATCAAGAAAACACGGATCCATCAACAACTTTGGCTTTCACTGTTCTCTGGGATTTGATGTCTTCACAGAGGATTAAAAGCAAATATTTCCTTTCACTGTTATTCATCTTTCTGTTCTCTAATCCCAAACAGACTGGGAGCAAACTGCACAGGAGTCCATGTAACCCCTCCTCACCGTGCCTGGAACAGGCATGCAACGTGGGCCAGGAAACAAGTGTTTGCTTTACAATCCAATATAACGGTTTCACGCTGGACAATTTAAATCATTATTCACCCTTCTGGCTGGGACACTGAAATGTGTCATGCAGACTTTCTGAAAAACTGCAGTGCCATCGTGACCACCTGACTGTGAGGTTTCAAGAAACACTTCTCAGCCAGCAGAGGGCAGCCTGTCCTTTTCCTAGCTGTTTACATTCTCGGAAATCATTAAATTAATTTTAATTTTAAAAATTCTTTAGTCCTTAATATGAACTATATGCTGTTTGTTTGTTTTTTGAGAGAGGGTCTTGCTGTGTTGCCCAGGCTGGTCTCGATTTCCTTGGACCAAGCGATCCTCCTGTCTCAGCCTCCATAGTAGCTGGAACTGCAGGCATGTGCCACCATGCCAGACTCACAACTATATGATTCTCTAGAATCTCACGATTCTGAGTAAATTCTAGGGTGTTTAAGCTGCCTTCTGAGAAATTCTAGGGTGCCCGTTTCCTAAAGAACATAAATGCCAAAGTGTTTGTCTCTGAAAGCCACTGTCCTTGTCTCCCACGTCAGTCTCACATCTGCCTGCTTTGCTGGCACCCGGCCTCACCTCCAGCAGACCCAGGGCTGGGCGCTGGCACCTCTCCTCCAGCTCATCTGCCAGCTCCCTCAGGGCCTTGTTCTGCTGGGCCAGCCGGCCCTTGCTCTCGCGCAGTCTCTGCAGGGTTGCTCGCTCCTCCTCCTCCAGCCGCCGCAGCTGCAGTTGCTCCTCCTGGGCCAGAAAGCCACGATGCTTCTCAAACTCCAAGCGGAAGCGCTGCCTCTGCATTTCCACCTTCTCCTGAGGTGACACAGTGGATCACGTCATCACACTTGGCCTCCTGCAGCTGTGTACAGGATGATGCTGGAGAAGGCAACGTCCAGCGTTTCCTGAGCTCCGTAACTCTGTGGACTGACTGGCTGCATTCCAACAACATGCGCAGACTGCAGTCCATTCATATAAGAAGTAACCCAGTAGAGTTTTCTTTTTTTTTGAGATGGAGTCCCACTCTGTCACCCAGGCTGGAGTGCAGTGGCACGATCTTACCTCACTGCAACCTCCACCTCCCAAGTTCCAGCGATTCTCCTGCCTCAGCCTCCCAAGTAGCTGGGACTACAGGTGCGCACCACCACACCCAGCCTTTTTTTTTTTTTGTATTTTTTAGCAGAGATGGGGTTTCATCATGTTGGCCAGGCTGGTCTCAAACTCCTGACCTCATGATCCACCAGCCTCGGCCTCCCAAAGTGCTAGGATTACAGGCATGAGCCACTGCGCCCGGCCAAGTTTTCAAACTAAAGTTTAAAAAATACTGATGGACTGGGGTTCCCATTTTGCCACAGGCTTTGGGGTGAGGCACTTTCATATTCAAGTTTCAGTACCATATACAAAATGTGAGGTTTCGGGGAAGTTGAGGCAGGAGGATTGCTTGAGGCCAGGAGTTCAAGATCAGCCTGGGTAACAAAGCAAGACACAACCCCATCTCTAAAAAAATTAAAATCAACTAGCTGGGCATGGTGGCAAGCTCTGTAGTTCCAGCTACCCACAAGGCTGAGGTGGGAGGATCACTTGAGCCTAACAGTTCGAGGCTGCAGTAAGCAATGGCTGCACCACCGCACTTCAGCCTGGGCAACAGAGCAAGACTCCATCTCTTTAAAAATGTGGGGAAAAGAAGAATATGTGGATTACGGTTAAATATCTATTAAACTACAAGAACAGTGATTAGCATAGAGCAGTCACACAACAGAAGTTATTGTTTACCGGTAGATTACTCACTAGAAGCACTCGAAACAACTGAATTTGGAAGAAATATTAGAGACCTAGAATTGTTTGAATGAGAAAGGCTTAGAGATGAGAAAATATGAATGCTGTTTGATAATACGGCAATAGTGAACACAACCATAAGCCTAACGTTCTCTAAAAAGCCAAGAAAGAACTAAGCGATGCTCAGGCCACAGTTTCAGAGTTCACGTCAGGGAATTAATCCTGATTGCTACCCAAATCTCACATCTACAGTTTTTGAATAGACCTAAGGAACATACTTTGTCACAGGCTTATTCGGTAGATTTTCTTCTCTCGAGATGAGTATATAAGAAACTAACTTTAAACTGAGTATGAGAGGCAAATCATTCCCTCAAAGTACCTATACCTCGGTTTCTCTGTCCTGTTTTTATTGATTGCATTTTCTGTATATATTCATGGGGTAAAAATGCAGTTTTGTTACATTTTATACTGCTTCATAGGTGAAGTCATTTGCCTGTTTTTAAACGTGGTAACTTCTTGCTTTGACTAAAAGGCATACGCTATCACCTTTTTAAACTCTAAACATCCCCTAAGACTTAACTCCTTCCTTCCATTTTCCATCTCTACCTCCTTCTAACATTTTCTTTTCTTTTCTTTTCTTTTTTTGAGATAGAGTCTCACTCTGTCACCCAGGCTGGAGTGCAGTGGTACAATTTCAGCTCACTGCAAGCGGTACCTCCCAGGATCAAGCCATTCTCCTGCCTCAGCCTCCTGAATAGCTGGGATTACAGGCACCTGCCACTATGCCCAGCTAATTTTTGTATTTTTAGTAAAGACAGGGTTTCACCATGTTGGTCAGGCTGGTCTCAAACTCCCAACCTCAGGTGATCCTTCCACTTCAGCCTTCCAAAGAGCTGGGATTACAGGCGTGAGCCACCATGCCTGGCCCCTTCTACCATTTTCTAGATCACCAGATTCAGAAGACTTCACTTTGTTTCTGAAATCAGTCAACTCTGAATCCCATGTGGTGATTCCTGAAGGATGTAACTCATGTAAATATGAGAAGCTCTCTTCATATCAGAGGCTGTGCTGTTGTGGGGTGGGGCAAGTAACCCAGCTGCTAGAAAAGAGTAGAGTCATACCTGGGGCGTGAGGGAGGGTGTGGTGGGAAGCGATTTGCCTGCAATTCATCTTCCTTTCACACCACCCTCTTGAGCACAACTCTATCTGCAGACAGAGAAAGAGGAAAGGTTGTTCTGTAGTATTTAGAATACCTTTTTACCAGACGTGCTTGCTGCACTTGGCTCACACGGATACATTCTTGGCGGTAATGATCATGCAAGTTTACTTGGCTTAGAACAAGGATCCTAGTATCATCCCTACTTAAGAATAATGGGTAGAGGGTTTAAAACATGCAGGAACTCAGATCTCCGAATATGGGGATTCTGATTTTATAGCTCGGTGGTCAGGCCAGGATTGAAAACAATAGACTTGTATTTCAGCCTGAAAAGAACAAACATTATTAATCAACATTACAATATTAAATAATGTACATCCTATCACTAGGTATATTATATGTCAATAATGTACATTATTTAATATTGTAAAGATTTGTTCTTACTCTTTTTATCTCTATTGCCACTACCCAATCCAAACTATGCTTTACTAGCTTGCTCTTACTGTAAAACCCACTGCTATATCCCTATCACCTGGAATTGCACCTTATACTATCACTGCTAGTTTAAAAATATTTGTTAATAATACTGATAAACAAGCTTCTCAGTATTAACACTAATAAGTTTTAATATTTCTTCACACATCTGAGTAACATTATGTACTGATGTTATTAATATCAATATTATTTAATATTGATAACTTTTATCCTTTCCTACCACTACGTACATCATTTACCTATAATGTACATTTTTCTTCTGGGATAAGTGTTATCTTTTCCTATCACTATGTATATATATACATTATAATCTAGTAAGGTAGTAGAAAAACGTAGTTAAAAAATAGTCTTTATGGCCAGGCGTGGTGGTTCACGCCTGTAATCCCAGGACTTTGGGAGGCTGAGGCGGGTGGATCACAAGATCAGGAGTTTAAGACCAGCCTGACCAAGATAGTGAAACCCTGTCTTTACTTTAAAAAATACAAAAATTAGCCAGGCACAGTGGCAGGTGCCTGTAATCCCAGCTACTCAAGAGGCGGACGCAGGAGAATCGCTTGAACCTAGGTGGCAGAGGTTGCAGTGAGCCAAGATCACACCACTGCACTCCAGCCTGGGTGACAGAGTGAAACTCCATCTCAAAAAAAAAAAGTCTTTACATAATATCTGTGTAAAGATGGAGTATAAGACTAAATTTACAAAGAAAAGAAGGAAAGAATTATAAACATATAGAGTGATCAGAAAAGAAGGGTTATTTGGAAAAAGAGAAAGAATAGGAATATTCTGTCAAGTATAACCTATTACATATATCATATTATATAATACACTATATGAATATATAGAACTATACACACAGTTTCTATATATAGTTTCTCAATCTCGACACTATAGACATCTTGAACAGATCGGTTTTTCTTGTAAGTTATAGGGACTGTCCTGTGGACTACAGGGTGTTAAGCTGCATTCCCGCCTCTACTAGATGATAGGTGTACTGCACCCACCCTTCCTCAGTTGTGACAACCAAAAATATCTCCAGATATTGCAAAATGTATCTAAGTGGGGGGATTGCCCCAGGTTGAGAATCACTGTGTGTATGTGAATCACTGTGTGTGTGTGCATGCGTGTGTGCGTGCGTGTGTGTATATATACATGTGTGCATACGCATGTGCATAAATGAAACATTAAGGGAATAAAAAGAGCTGCTGAGGTGTAAAAAAGATGAAATATGTGTATATATAGATGAGCAAAAAAAAAGGCTGCATGTTCAGATTATTCCCTGTATATAAGATGATCATCTTGCGCTGTAATTTCAGCTGTTACAAAGTTGCGAAATATTCATTATTTCATTCACCTAACAAATATTTTTAAACTAGTAGTGACAGTATAAGATGCTATTCTATGTGATAGGGATACAGCAGTGGATTTCACAATAAGATCAAGCTAGTAAAGCTATTGAATTATAATTTGGATTGGGTGATGGCAAAAGAGACCAAAACAACAAAAATGAACCATATCATTTGAGGGCACAGGGATGATCCAGGATGGCCCTGAGATGTTCTTCTTGAGCAACTATAGAGAAGGAACAAAAGTGCTGGAGAGTGGAAGATGCTGGAAGACTTACTGATCCAAATCTGGATCCTTCAAACACACAAGCCTCCTAAAGCCCCAACATGCTCTTACCTTCCAAACGACAGTCTTTTTCCCCAGATTGGCCTCCTGAGTCAAGGCCTCCTCCATCTCTTTCCTCACAAGTTCCAGAGCCATCTGGAGCTGTACCTGTTTGGGAAGATATTCCAAAGCTGTTACAGATGCCTAATGTCACTCTACCTGACGTCACTCAGATGTATCAGGAAATACAAAGATCAACTTAAACAGTCCCTAGAAAGCACATAAAAATGTTCAATATCATTAAAAACTAAACAAATGTATTTTAGTTTTAGAGTCGGGGTCTCGCTCTGTCACTCAGGTTGTTATGCAGTGATGCGATCATGGCTCACTGCAGCCTCCAACTCCTGGGCTCAAGTGATCCTCCCACCTCAGCCTCCCAAGTAGCTAGGACTCCAGGCACACGTCATTATACCCAGTTAATTTTGTTTTCTGTAGAGATGGGGTCTCACTATGTTGTCCAGGCTGATGTCAAACTACTGGCCTCCAGAGAGTCTCCCATTTTGGCCTCTCAATGTGCTGGGATTACAGCTGTGAGCCACCATGCCTACCTCCCTAAATGTATTTTAATGCCAGATACAATCAAATATTTATCTAGAAGTATGCTCATTGCATCACTATATATGATAGAATAACTAAAATGTTAAAAATAGGGGAGAAAACAACTTACATTAATAGGATAGAATTAAAATAAGACCTTACAGAATGTTTCATGACAAGAAATAAAATGATAACGTCCAATAGATAAGAATATTTTACAAAACAACATTAATTTTGAAAAAAATGTGCTTGTAATGGATATATTGAAACTGGGCTTATATAAATAAGAATGATATTAGATGAAATGTCATCTACTGGTGTTTGGATGAAGAGTGATGCTATTATATCTCTCTATATTTCAACTTCTTGAAGTTATTGATTACTTTATGATAAAACAAGGGTTTATTATTGTATTATTAGTAGTAGTATTAGGTCAGAAGAAACTTGGTAGGTTAACATATTTCATATGAAAAAATACAATACGTTTTAAATCTTATGATGAGTAAAAATACAATGGGAACTAAATCTCCCTTTAATGACAGGGTCTTCGCTAGAGGTAAATGTGTGTATTTTATTTACAGAAAATACCCACAAAGATACATATAAAAATAGGATTTTAATTAAAAAATTCTATTCTCAAAGTTACTCAATAAATCCTACATACAATATCAATTGTTTTTAAAAGGAGAATATTATAATTGTTACACATAAAATAACAGTAGAATTCATGGCACCATTTGACCCAGTCGGGGAAGTGGCATTTGTTTTGGTGTTTACGAAGAACCAAGCACTTTGACACTTGTAGATAGAGAAAAGCTCCCTCAGGCCAAACAAACTGTCAGCAAAAACAAGCAGATGTGGCACAGTTAGGACAACAGTGATTCGGCTGAATTTGCTGGGTCTCCTGGTTAGTTAAGACAGGAGCTGTAGAAACATAACTTACTGCCCTAGAAAGCTTTCACTGACAGGCTCAGGAGTTTAGATATTTATTTGGTATTTCACTGAATCACTACTGAAAATACAGAGAACACCTTTAGAAATATTACACTAGAGGCCGGCCACGGTGGCTTACTCCTGTAATCCCAGTACTTTGGGAAGCAGAGGTGGGTGGATCATGAGGTCAGGAGTTCAAGACCAGCCTGGTTAACATGGTGAAACCCCGTCTCTACTAAAAATACAAAAATTAGCTGGGCGTGGTGGTGCGTGACTGTAATCCCCGCTACTCGGGAGGCTGAGGCAGGAGAACAGCTTGAAATGGGACCGGGAGGCGAAGGTTGCAGTGAGCGGAGATCACCCCATTGCATTCCAGTCTGGGCTACAGAGCAAGACTCCGTCTCTCCGTCTCAAAGAAAGAAAAAGAAGAAGAAAGAAAAAGAGGAAAAGAAATGTTACACTAGCAATCCTCTGTATGGTGTTTTCCGGATTTTAAAAAAAGCCAAGAACATACCACAAAAGTCTAGCTAGAAATTACCTAGTACCTAAATCTCTCAAATGACCAAAATCAAGAAGAAATAACAAGAGACACTGGCAGATGCGGAGAGAAGGAGAAAATATTCTAAACCTTAATTTAAAACAATCAAACAAAATAAATAAAGATTTTAAGAAAGCTAGTATTTGCAATGCATTACAGCGTGACTGACAGCCCTTTGGTTAAACATTTCAGTAGATTAAAGACGACTTAGAACAAGCCCCGCGCAAATGAGAAGACAAGAGAAGACTTGCCGGAGAGGCGGCCAGTCTACAACAGTGGGTGTGCGCGCGCTCCAGAACAGGGGTCGCTAAGGGGGTCCCCACAGCACAGGCGAGGGCGCCCGGGCTGCGCGTGCGCCGCGGGGCCGCTGGCGGGCGCCGAGCGGATGCAGGGGCTGCGGAGCCGCTGGAGCCCGGGGCGGCCTCGACGGCTGCGCACTGGACGGTCGCCCGCGTCTCCCCTTCCCGGCGCTCGCCGACGCCGCCGGGGGGCGCCCTCACCTGGTAGCGGCCGGCGGCGTCCTGCAGCGGCGCGGTGCGGTGCGTGGCGTGCTCGGGGCCGGCGTCGCACACGCAGCACAGCGCCGCGCCGTCCTCCTCACAGAAGCGGCTGAGGTCCTCGCCGTGCCGCGCGCAGCGCCGCGCCCCCGCGGGCCCCGCGCCCAGCCCCAGCTGCCGCACGCTCTCCACCAGGCCCGCCAGCTGGCGGTTGGGCCGGAAGCCCGCGGGCCGGAAGGGGCCCCGGCACTGCGGACACGCGTAGACGCCGCCCTGTGCGCTGTCCGACCGCTCGCAGAACTCGGAGATGCACCTGAGGCAGAAGCTGTGGCCGCAGTCCACGCTGACCGGCTCCTGCAGGAAGTCCAGGCACACGGGGCACCGGGCCTCCTCGCGCAGCCGCTCCGCGGGCGGCCCCGCCGCCATGACCGGCCTCCGCGACCGCCGGGGCACGGCCCTCCTCCCTCCCTCCGTCCCGGCCGCCGCGCCAGCTCCCCTCGCGCTCGGGCGCGGCAGGGAGGAGCCCCACGCCGCGGGACCAGCAGGCGCGGGTGGGCGGCGGCTGCTGGCTCCAGTTAAAGCGTTGAGACGAGCCACTCCGGTGCAAGCTGCTGCCCCGGCCCTCCCACCGGCGAGGATAAAACCAACCGTCTGGGTGACATCCCGCCTTGCTCCCCGGATAACTGAGCGTTTCTAGCTGGAATCCCTCGTGCTGCACCTTCACTGTCAGTAGATTTGGAGAATTACCAAACTCCTTCCTTCCATCTTTTTTCTGAGAACGAGTCTTGCTCTGTTGCCCAGGCTGGAGTGCAGTGGCGCGATCTCGGCTCCCCGCAGCCTCCACCTCCCGGGTTCAAGCGATTCTCCTGCCTCAGCCTCCCAGTAGCTGGGATTACAGGCGCGCCACCATACAGGGTTAACTTTTGGATTTTTAGTAGAGACGGGGGTTTCATCATGTTGGCCAGGCTGGTCTTGAACTCCTGACCTCAGGTCATCCACCCCCCACTCGGCCTCCCAAACGGGCCTCCCAAAGTGCTGGGATTAAGGCGTGAGCTACCGCGCCTGGCCTCCATCATTACTAAATAGATTCTGTGGAGATTTCTGGGGTACCAGTGCAGTTTTGTTACTTGGATACATTGCATAAAGTCTAGGCTTTAGGGCAGCAGTCGTTCTAATCCTGTACATTGTTCTTATGGAGTGATCTCTCACCCTTGCCCACCTTCCACCCTACGAGTCCCTTTCATCGTTCACTGAGCTACTGTTCCTCTCATGCCTTTCGTTTCTTAAAAGCCTTTTCCCCTTTATATGGCATAATCACTCTTTAAAATGTTTTCTTTCAAACTTCATTTTTTCTCTTATACTAATTACCTCTTGATAAAGACATGAGACACTGCCTGACCCGGGAAGAGGCCTGCCTAGGTGTGTATAATGACAGGTTTGTAGGCCAGCAAAAAACAATTCTAAATATTTCAATAAATATCTGGCCTAGTTCAACGAGGGTCCCATAAGGAATACACATGTGTTTAGGATTGTTGCAAAGCCAGTCTTGGACATGACAAAGCAGTAGAGATTATCAGAAGGAATAATTCAAGCTTAGCCTCTCAGTGTTGTACCTGTCAGATGGGGGAGGCTGAGACAGGAGCAAAATGATTTGACAGAGAGTATGTTACTTCATCCAATGGGAGGACTAAAGTCTCTAATGTCATCCAGAAAGGAGACGAGTCTGGGGCAGTGTCTGCATCTGTGCAAAATAACTTCAGTATGGCTGAGTTTAAAGTGATGGTGGGGTGTGCCTCTGGCAAATCAGTCTGTCCCTGAGCACACCTTGCGTTTGTTTGTGGCCAGAAGCCTCAGACATTGCTCCAGCTACTGAAAGCACACATTTTAAGGAAAAGAGGTAGGACTCCGTTTCTCAAGGAGCCTTAAGATCAACTAGAAGAGGTGGATATGAAGTCATGCAAACATACAGTGATGAACTAAAAACTTCAAGGAAGGCCACTCACCAGTCCTGCAGGAATAGAACAGAGGACTCTAAACTAGGCTGCAGGGTCGGGGGCAGACTCCTGAGGTCTCTGAGCTAACCTTTGATAGGTGAACACAAGCTGGAAAGCTGGAAGTGGGACTCTGCAAGGCCATGCACCCAGAAGGCATGAAGGGCACAGGGTAAATGTCAGCAGGAGGGAGCAAGGCATACCCAGATGACACAAGAAGGCCAGGCAGGCTGGCAGGCGGGGCCGGACTGGTGGCAGCAGATAAGGATGCAGTGAAAGGCCCAGCCAGATGACTCAGGTCCTTAGGGATCCTGTAGGGTTTGTGGGTCTTTATTATAAGGACAAAGTCTTGGCCTGGATCTCTGATGGCAGCCAGAGCAAAGGATTTTGAGGCCTTCTGCCTAAAGGTTAAATGCACAATTTATTTTTTATTTTTTGAGACAGTCTCCCTGTCTTGCCAGGCTGGAATGCAGCGGCATGATCTCAGCTCACTGCAACCTCCGCCTCCCAAGTTCAAGCAATTCTCCTGTCTCAGCCTCCTGCGTAGCTGGAATTACAGATGCATACCACGAACGCCCGGCTAATTTTTTTACTTTTAGTAAAGACAGGGTTTCACTATGTTGGCAAGGCTGGTCTTGAACTCCTGACCTCAGATGATCCACCCGCCTCGGCCTCCCCAAGTGCTGGGATTAGAGGCATCTGGCCAAGTGCATAATTAAAATGAATATTTTCTTGGAGAACACACATAGATCTGCATTAGCAAAACATTAAAGATGTGACATTAAAGATAAAAGCTAAAGAGCAGAAGGCTTAGCAAAGAAAAATAGACTCTGGCTACAAATTAAAGGCTGTGTCCCTTGCTAAGAAGATCAAGGCAAGCTGTGCCATGTTTCCATGCTGCATCATTTCTTCCTCTCCTTTTTTTTTTTTTTTTTTGGAGAGACAGAGTTTCATTCTTGTTGCCCAGGCTGGAGTGCAGTGGCATGATTTCAGCTCACTGCAACCTCCACCTCCCAGGTTCAAGTGATTCTCCTGCCTCAACCTCCTGAGTAGCTGATATTACAGGCATGTGCCACCACGCCCAGATAATTTTTTTGTATTTTTAGTAGAGACAGTGTTTCTCCATGTTGGTCAGGCTGGTCTTGAACTCCCAACCTCAGGTGATCCGCCCATCTCAGCCTCCCAAAGTGCTGGGATTACAGACATGAGCCACCGCACACAGCTGCTGCATTTCTTCTGACGGTTAATGAAGAGGTGTTAGTGTCACTCTTAGAAGGCCATTCAGAGTATTAAATGAGCTAATAGATAGTACATGCTTAGTATAGGTCCTGGCATATATCTGTATTATATATGTCTATATATTGAGGTAGGGTCTTGCTGTGCCGTCCAGGCTGTAATGCAGTGGCACAAAGTGACTCACTGCAGCCTCTACCTTTCAGGCTTAAATGATCCTCTCACCTCAGCCTCCCAAGTATCTGGAACTACAGGCATGTGCCACCACACTCAGCTAATTTTTGTATTTTTTGTAGCGACAGGGTTTCGCCATGTTGGCCAGGCTAGTCTCAAACTCCTGGGTTCAAGCAATCTGCCCATCTTGGCCTCCCAAAGTGCTGGGATTACAAGTGTGAGCCACCTCGCCTGGGCATGTATTAAATATATTTAATTGAGGAAAAGGAAATGAAATAGCAAAATGAATGGAAGGATGTGTGAGTCAAAAGGTAAGCTACATTAGGTAGGGAGATTTTTTTCGACTTTGTTCACTGCTCTATTTATCCCCAGGACCTTGAAGAGTAACTGGCACATATGGACACTCAACAAATACTAACTGAATAAACAAGTTAATAAGTGAATGAACAGAATTAGCACAGTTTATCATAGAAGCTATTGAAAGAGAGAATTTAAAAGATGATTGTGTCAAAAGTAAAATCCCATGTTATTCTGCATTTTACATATATGATCTTGCTCTGGTTCTCTGTAACTCTGGCAGATGCTGGAACATTTTTCTCTTTTGCAGGCATAATGAGACACAGCAAAACAATATATTTGCTCAAATGTATGGGTGAATTGATAACCAGGCTCACTTGAATTCAGATTTCCTAGTGCCTTGGATCCCTAAGGAAAGGCACTGGCTTCTGATGCTGAGGATCACTATAGTTTTGAGGAGGGTGTGATGGAGTGGGTCAGCTCACTTCTTCCCCTGCTGGTTCTAGAGTTGCTGAGCTTAAGCTGTTTTGTCTCTGACACTGGCTGACAAAATGTCATCTGTAGCATTGTTCTTAGAAACACATTTCCCTTACAGCACATCTATTCATTGAAAGGGAGGACTGGATTATATGTAGATGTCATTGTATTTACAAATGCTATGTGGAGTGCCTCGCCAGGCAGTTTCTGGTTTAATAGGAGTAATCTAACTTAAATTTGTATATTCTCCTTAGAGTTCTTTTGGGGTGAATAAAGTACCTCTTTGTTTTTGTCAATATGACCAAATTTTAATCCACTCCACTCCTTAATTTGTAGCATAAATCCATCCTCTGACTCATTTACAGGTTGCAGAGTTGCAAGTCTTTTAGCTAATACCACCCTCAACCATCCTCCTCCTCTAATTTCCTCTCCAATTGTGTCCTGCCTTCTGTGACATCATTAAAACATGGAATCTGCAGTCATCTGAGCATATTTCTCCCTGCTCTGTAACATTATTAAAACATAGAATCCACAGTTATCTGACCATATTCCTCCGTACTCTGTGACATCATTAAAACATGGAATCTGCAGTCATCTGACCATATTCCTCCCTACTCTGTGACATTAAAACATGGAAACTGAAGTCATCTGACCATTATTCCTCTCTGTTCTGTGACATCATTAAAACATGGAATCTGCAGTCATCTGACCATTATTCCTCTCTGCTCTGTGACATCATTAAAACATGGAATCTGCAGTCATCTGACCAATATTCCTCCCTACTCTTTTTTGTAACTTCTTTGGCATCATGGCTTTGGGCTCCTGAAACCATTTCTTCAGGACAACAGTGTTTTCTTCCTTACTTTGAACCCTTTCACAGAGGCTCTCAGATCTCCTTGGGCAAACCCTTTGCTTCAGCTTTGGGGATTCACAATCTCCTAGCTCCATAGCTCCCAAATCAGCCCAATTTGTTACCAAACCAGGAGTTTGGTCTAGGTCCTGCTGCTCACTGCACAGAAAGCCAATCACTGATACAACAATTATTGCCAAACAAGAAGCTTTTCATCAGGCGCTGCAGCAGAGGAAATAGCTCAGCTTCAAATCCATCTCTGACTAAAATTAGGGGTTTATGTAGCAGCAGGGAAGAAATGTAACACTGTGTGGGAAAATAGGAACTATGGAAAAGTAAGGAAGCAATCATGTTGAATAAGGGACTAGACTGGCATCTCATTATCTGGTTGAGATGATCTGGGGTGATTTGGAGGCCTGGGTGTCCTTTCCTGAGGAAGGAACTCAGATGAAACAGAAGTTTCAAGCTCTAAGATAAGAAGTGTCAAATTCCATGTTTAGAGAGAAAGGAAAATACTGTCTATGGGACTATTGGGTTGGCAAATTGACAATGCTCCCCGCCCCCACCCCCCCCCAAAAAAAAGCACAGCTCACAAGTGTAGCAGCTGCTGAGTGAACATTTCCTCCCTGCTTCTGGCTTTTAAAAGTACCTCGTTTGTTTTCACCCTGAATTTTTCTTTTTTTTTTTCTTTTTTTTTTTTTGAGACAGAGTCTTACTCTGTCACCCAGGCTGGAGTGCAATGGCACAGTCTTAGCTCACTGCAACCTTTGCCTGCCGGGTTCAACTGCCTCAGCTTCCCAAGTAGCTGGGATCACAGACACCCACCACCAGTCCGGCTGATTTTGTATTTTTAGTAGAGATGGGGTTTCACCACATTGGCCAGGCTGATCTCCAACTCCTGACCTCAGGTGAGCGAGAAGTCAAAAGGCCATTTAATTTACTCTGGCAACTTTAGTTCTCAATAAGTCAGAAGGCCATTTGGTTTACTCTGGGCAAGATTGCATCTAAGAACAACAGTATTGTTATTATTCTTTTGAGATGGAGTTTCACTCTTGTTGCCCATGTTGGAATGCAATGGCGTGATCTCAGCTCACTGCAACCTCTGCCTCCCAGGTTCAAGCGATTCTCCTGCCTCAGCCTCCTGAGTAGCTGTGATTACAGGCATTCGCCACCACACCCGGCTAATTTTGTATTTTTAGTAGAGATGGGGTTTCACTCTAATGATTGTTTCTTTGCTGTGCAGAAACTCTTGTTTAATTAAACTCTTAAATTTAATTAAGTTTAAACATCAGCAAATGGTTGACGTTTAAATACCTCAGAAGTTATTCTTTGACTAATTATATTCTTTTTTTACATCAATTTTTCTATTTGTATTCAGTGAAAGTTTTTACATTTCAAGTAAATGAGCCTTCCTTAAGGAAAAGCAAATATATATGAAAAATTAAAGTACCTTCCAGTTCTAGCTTGCTTAAGTTTCTTCTGCAAAAGTACAAAAATAAACCCATTGAGAACTAAATAGGACAGGGCCATGGCAAAGGCAGAATGGCTGCCATGTTAAGATTTTTGCTTACCTTATATTGATGGCATATTTTAGGTGATACATTTTCTTGGCTATCTAGCACTTAAAATGAACATTTTCTTACAAACTTTATTTGTAAGAAACTGATTTTTATTAATTAGCAAACACACTGAGAGGTATCTAAAATTCTTTAAATCCAGATAAATGTTTCTTAAAATTTATTTCACACTAATTATATTCTAATGTGTTTGCACATACTTCATATAGAATCACAGAGTTGAATGGTTTTTTTCTTTTTCCTGAATTTGCAACATATAAACTCAACAAAGTAATATACACAATAGAGGCCATCTGTAATACTGACTATTGCTTTGACCACTCTAAAGACAGATCTGCCACCAGCACATTGATAAACTAGTGAATGTAGTACTGTATTACTGTCACCACTACCAATTACTATGTTTAATATTTATTTAGACATATTAAAAATAACTTGTAAATAAACAACAGTTTATGTTATGAGTGTAAATAACAGGACTTAACATAGCCACTCTTCCACATTCATAATTCATTCTCTGCAAGGCAGAGATTACTCAAGTTTGGGGATGTTTCTCAAACGTTTTGTCATTTAAGCTTCATCCTCTTGAGCAAGTTCTGTCCTTTGGCCAAGGCGTCTTTCAGTGCATCTTTCATGGCTTCATTCAGCAGACTGAAGATGAAGGGATTCAGGAGGGGGGTGATGATGCTGGACAAGATAAAGAGGATCTTGTTGAAGTGCAGGCTGCTCTTCTGTGACGGGCGAATATAGACAAAGATGGAGATCCCATAGCCCATGGAGACTACCGTGAAGTGAGAGGCACAGGTGGCAAAGGCTTTGCGTTGACCTTGGCCTGAGGGTACCTTCAGAATGGTGGAGATGATGTAAACATAGGAGACCACTGTGAGTGAGAGGGAGCTGATGAGCAGGACCAGGGAGCTGAGGAAGTCCAACAGCTCAATGGCATGAATGTCAGCACAGGCCAGGTGGAGGAGAGGGGCACTGTCACAGAAAAAGTGATCAATCACGTTGGGACCACAGTATGGCAGTCCTGCCTTAAGGATGGTAGATGGGAGAATGAGGAGAAAGCCACCCACCCAGGAAAAGATGACGAGGCGGGCACTGAGTGAGCTGGTCATAATTGCAGGGTACTGAAGAGGACTGCAAATGGCCACATAGCGGTCATAGGACATGACAGCAAAAAGAATAAACTCAGTGCATCCAGAAAGAAAATAGAAATATGACTGGGCAAAGCATCTACCAAATGAGATGGTCTTTCTTCCTGCCAAGAAGCACGCTAGCATTGTAGAAACAGCACAGGTTATGGTTAACATTTCACTGAAAGACAGATTGCTGAGGAAGAAATACATGGGTGAGTGCAGCCTGTAATCCACAAGAATCAGGGTAATAATAAGGGTGTTTCCAAAGACTGTCACCAAATAGGCTGATAAAAATATCACAAAGAGGAGACCCCCAGCGACTCCAGTTGTTGGTATCCCCATAAGAATAAATTCAGTTAATGTCCAATTTCCCCTTTCCATACTTCATATCTTGTTTTACTGTAAAGAGAGTTATAGGAGAAAAAAGGTAATTCACTCATCAAATTATAAAATTCAGGATAAATTGAAAAGAAATCGTTTTAGTCCTTTTTTGTTTCTAACAAAATTGAGCAACATGGTTGAAATTATGGTTGGGCTAGCCATGTGCAGAAAGCTGAAACTGGACCCCTTCCTTACACCTTACACTAAAATTAACTCCAGATGGATTAAAGATTTAAACATAAGACCTAACGCCATAAAAACCCTAGAAGAAAACCTAGGCAATACCATTCAGGACATAGGCATAGGCAACGACTTCATAACTAAAACACCAAAAGCAATAGCAACAAAAGCCAAAATAGACAAATGAGATCTAATTAAACTTAAGAGTTTCTACACAGCAAAAGAAACTATCATTAGAGTGAACTGTAAACCAACAGAATGGGCAAAAATTTTTGCAATCTACCCATCTCAGAATCTACAAAGAATGAAAGCAGATTTACATGAAACAAACAAACCCATTCAGAAGTGGGTGAAGGATATGAACAGACACTTTTCAAAAGAAGACATATATGAGGCCAACAAACATGAAAAAATGCTCATCATCACTGGTCATTAGAGAACGCAAATCAAAACCACACTGAGATACCATCTCACACCAGTTAGAATGGTGATCATTAAAAAATCTTGAGACAACAGATGCTGGTGAAGCTATGGAGAAATAGGAACACTTTTACACTGTTGATGGGAGTGTAAATTAGTTCAACCATTGTGGAAGACAGTGTGGCGATTTCTTAAGGATCTAGAAATAGAAATTCCATTTGACCCAGCAATCCCATTACTAGGTATATACCCAAAGGATTATAAATCATTCTGTTATAAAGACACATGCACACATATGTTCATTGCAGCACTGTTTACAATAGCAAAGACTTAGAACCAACCCAAATGCCCATCAATGATAGATTAGACAAAGAAAATGTGGCACATATATACCATGGAATATTATGCAGCCATAAAAACGGATGAGATTGTGTCCTTCGTAGGGACATGGATGAATCTGGAAACCATCATTCTCAGCAAACTGGAACAGAAAACCAAACACTGCGTGTTCTCATAATGGGTGTTGAACAATTAGAACACATAGGCACAGGGAGGGGAACACCACACACTGGGGTATGTTGGGTGGTGGGGGGCTAGGGGAGGGACACTGGGGAGTGGGGAGGTTGGGAAGGGATAACACTGGGAGAAATGCCTGATGTAGGTGATGGGGGGATGGAGACAGAAAACCACCATGGCATGTGTGTACCTATGCAACAATCCTGCAAGATCTGCACATGTACCCCAGAACTTAAAGTACAATTTAAAAAAAAATTTCTCTCTTTTTTCATATTGAAGCAGTTACATGATGATTCTACCTCAGTATTTTATTTTGTTTTATTTGAATGTTTCAAGGAAATAGAAACATCTATAAATTGAAATGGGTAAGTTTTAAAATGAACTTTTGGACATTGCCAAATTCATCCTAGAGTGCTGTTACATTCAAATATGAGTAAATAGTCCCACTTTACCCACTGGGGATACATTCAGCACCCCAGTGGATGCCTGAAGCTGCAGACAGCATCAAACCCTGTTTGTACTGTTTTTTTTCTATACATACATACCTGCGATAAAGCTTAATTTATAAATTTGCACAGTAAGAGATTAATAATGATAATAAAATAGAACAATTATAACAATATGCTGTAATAAAAGTCATATGATGTGGTCTCTCTCTCTTTCCTCTCAAAATATCTTATTGTGCTGTTTTCATCCTTCTTGTGATTTTTCAATCAAGTAACCAAGAGGTCTACAAAGGGATGATTTATGTCCTGGGCAGGACAGACATGCGACAGTGTGAGATTTCATCATGCAACTCAGAATTGTGTGCCATTTAATAAACTGTTTATTTTTGAAATTTTTATTTAATAGTTTCAGATCTCGATTGACTGTGAGTGATTGAAACCATGGAAGGCAAAATGGCAGATAAGAGGGGACCATCATAATCTAAAAAGTGTACATTTACAGAATCAATATGAATAATTCCACATGCATGAGAACCGGTTTTATTGCATTTACAAAGCAGAAATATGATTTTTAAATGTTATGTAATATATCTTTATGTTAACTGAAACAAGCTAGCACTGTACATACAAAATTCAATAAAATAGTCACTTTAATGTCCTATGAACTCTGTAATATAGAAAATAAAATTCGCCAAACAATTGTAATAGGGAGAGTGACAAATGTTCAAATGAAAACACACACGCACACCTTCACACGCACACTCATACACACACACACACACACACACACACACACACCATTGGATGTGGGAGTTCTATGGAGGTGCAACACCCAGGGAAGGTAAAAGAAAGTCTCCCTTATCTGGGGCTGACAATGGAAGAGAAGGAATCTGTTGCATGGAGTCTATCTTAGCTGGTCACCCCTTCCGATCTACAAGCTGGCCCACTGCTGTAAAGCTGTTTTTCTTCAGAGTTCATACTTAATCCTGTACAACTGCTCATTGTATTTGTAGGTTTTGTTTAAAAGAATGTAGCCCAATAAAATCATAACATCAATGGATTTGTATGGATGAAAATTTCATCTTTCCTTCTGGTGGCCAGGAGTGATTTCAACAATTATAAATGGGTTGTGGATATGCCCTGAAAACTTGGTTAGAAAAATGAGGGGTACTATCTGAGAAGAGATGCACATAATGAATATATTACTATTAATTTTCTTTTTTACTAAAAGGGGGAGTCAAGATTATAAAGTCAGGGAGATGGACAGAATGAGAGTTAACAGTGAGGAATCAGAAAGGTAGACTGGAGAGAGACTGGGAATAACTGAATCAAATCAGCATACCATTGTAGCTCGTTATACCTAGTTTGTTAAAGCACAAGTTAAGGGTATGCCCAGCACATCTGCAGTCTTTTATGATCATAAAATGTAAATGAAAACAGTATCTTTATGATTCATGTATTTAGGCCACATTCTTATACCAATAGAATTCTTCTGAAGTAAACTTTTCCTTATAAGAGACATTATGACTACTGTGAAGTATATAATTCATAGTAACCATGGAGACTCACCCTTCATATTCAACTGAATGTGTTCTTTAAAGTGATTTCCTCGCTCATCTAAGATATTTTAACTTTTCCTCCAGGTAGTAAAAATGTAATGCAATCTAAGTCGTGTCAAAACTCCCAGGTCATTACTAGTGTTAGCCTTTTTAAAAGTTCTTATAAATTTGTTCATGTTGAAAGTTCAGTAGCTGAAATTTTCTACAGTTCTAAAAAATGATGTGGATAGACTAATTTGATATATTTCAGCTACCTATGCCTCTTCTGCATGATTAGTAGAGGCTGGTAAGTTCTAATAAATTCCTGTGCCACACTATATGGCACTGAAATAGGTGCACAGCTGATTTAGTGAGGGAAAACATGTTGGCCAGCATCTTAGGCACCACTGTGGAGGTGATGGCCACCTCAAGGAAGGAAAGGTTTGCTACAAGAAATACGTGGGAGAATGCAGACGGTAGTCACAACACACCAAAACGATGATTTTAGAGTTGCCAGTCAGAGATATCATGTACATGAGCAGAAAGGCAGAAAAAAGGAGAATTTCTACTTCTTTCTTATTCTGAAATCCCAGCAGGATGAACTCGGTGACTGGAGTCTTGTTTCTATAATCCACAAAGTTCCCACCTTGTTGTTCTTTACATCTTAACCCTGGAAGCACCATACCTATGTCAAATAACTGCCTTTTGTTTCTTGAAGGGATAATAAAAAATAAGTAATTATTTTTCTAGGGTATAAATAGGTCTTGAAGATAAAGTGTTCAAGATAGAAGAGCTCCAGTGTGAGATGCATTCATAGCAGCCAACTCAGTCTCACAAGGAGTTTATGACAGTGGTCCTGACGGAAGGCCCCTGAGCCTCTGCTCAGTGCAGGGAGTCTTACTGCAGATTCCAGATTCACAGGGCATGTGGACAGAGGCATAGCCAGTGCCCTTTTGGATAGGGATACCATACTGTTTGTAATCCATTCAGATGTAAAGGTATTTATTGATAGTGCTGGCACACTGCACTGCAAGAAAATCTTAATTCTATATGAATATGTATGTGCAAAATGTCTTCTTAAGCTATTTTGTAATTCTTGAGAAGAAAAACATATTGAAATTAATTACAGTTGATCACATAATAGGCTTACAACCCCTGACTTACAGGTTCCAACCACCACATTGTCAAACTGGCCACTAGAGATAGTTACATGAGGTTAGGCCTCACATGACCTCCAAACGAAAACACACCTCACAGTCAGTAAGATTTTCACACATTTTCAAGAGTAAGAGAATCAAACATACAACTTTGTTTATCACTACTGATTATATTCAGCTTGAAATTCACACAGCTAGAGCAAATGCTTAAGAAGAGGAATAGAACAAATGAACTTTCTTAATTTTGACTTTTCTTAAGAGAGACTACAATGACTCAGACTGTTCAGTTCATACTAGAAATCTAGGATCAGAAGTAGAGAGAAACAGGAAGCTTGTTTCAGAAAAGGAGGGTTTTTTGTTTTGTTTTGTTTTGTTTTTACTTACTAAGCTAATATTTTCTATATCACACTATAAAGCTAATCAACTGAATGTAAAAATATAGATTTGGAGCAGTGAGTGATTTCAAATCTCAGATTACAATGCACATAAAAATGTGATATTGACAGTTGTTGGAGGTGCTAATTTTAGGGATGTGGGAATCTTCATTGCTACTTTTCAATATATGTGATGGATGAGTGTGGCAGAGGCTAGTTAAAATTGATATCACAAATAGCCAATGTTGAAAGTAAGATGAGATTTTGTGTCTTTGACTTAGATTTTGCTGGGGTTTTCTTTCACCCAAAGAATTTACTAGTTTGCTCTTTAATTCACTTTTATATTTACATATTTACTGTATAAGAAGAAACTAAAGACAGATAAATTTATGATATGCATACTAGGCACTTTATGATGAGAGAAAGGAACTTAGATCAAAATTGTGACTTGCACAGTGATTCTTTATCATGACCTTTTTGAACACAATAACATGAATTCAATATTTTAATAAGAATAAACTTTTGAATATGGTGACATGTCGTAAAAGACTGCAGTCAGTTTACATCCCTCTAATCATGTTAAAGAAAAGGAAATATTGATGGATCTGATGGAGAAGTGAAAGGTAATTTTGGAGTAAGATGTATTAATTGAAAGAGCTTTTCCTGCAGTCTGAAAATAGTTGGTTTGAACTTGAGCAATTAATGAGCATCTTGAGAGCCCTAGCAGAGTAAAACAGGCTAAACACGTAAGTGGAGTCCCTAAACATCCATTCAGGCAAATCTAAAATTGCGCAAAACAGTAAGTAAAAGGAGAAGAACAGGAGAGAGTCAGAGGGGTGAGGAGAATGAAAAGAAGAGAAATGTAAACAAAGAATGCAGTTGTAAGAGAAAAATATCATGAGTTTGATACTTAGCTGCTGAAGCGTATTTCAGAATGTCTCTGAGGGTTTGTGTACATGATTCTGGAGTATTTCCTCTTATCAGTGCATGATTTAAGTATTATCTCAGGTTTAAATAACTTGTATAAACTACTTCCTTCTTCCGATGGTCTCAGAATCTTGGGAAACTAAGTAATGGAGAGAACAACCATATCTGTAGGAGAGTTTGTAAGGACGCCAGGTGGGAAGAATGGGTGTTCTCCACTTGCCTGTAAGTGAAGTTTCTATGATAACATCCGTATGAAGAACTATGAAGTTTCTATGATAATATCTGTAGATTATCGGAATTTAGAAGTGGGAGGTAAACCTGAGTTTATCATTGCTACTTCCCTGGAGGCAGGGTTTCAAGTGAAACAATCATCTCCAGAGAATAATTTATATAAACATTTCTAATTAAAAGAAAAGTAAAAGTTTTCCTAATTGGAAAAGTAAAGAGAACAAGTAAACACAAATTCCATAAAAAATACATTGGACTGGCTGGGAGTGGTGGCTCACGCCTATAATCCCAGCACTTTGGGAGGTGAAGGCAGGCCAATCGCTTGAGCCCAGGATTTTGAGAATAGCCTGGAAAAACAATAGCAAGATCCCTGTCTTTACAAAAAATAGAAAATCTTGGCATGGTGGCACATGCCTGTGGTCCCAGCTACACAGGAGACGGGCAGGAGGAGCACTTGAGCCTAGGAGGTCGAGGAAGGAGTGAGCTGTGATTATGCCACTGCACTCCAGCCTAGGCAACAGAGTGAGATCCTGTCTGACTAAACAAAAACAAAACAAAAAACGTTTGACCTTCACCAAAATTAATAGAGCTATTTGGTCAAGAATGAATCCATTAATTAGTAGTGTATTGTCATGTATACATTCTACCAGTCATCAGAATAGAAAGTGGGTTGTCTTTATCACCAACATCACCATCATCATAACATCATATAATCCTCATAATCATCATTATCATGATCTGTATTTATCAAATACTTACTAATTTTTAATCTTATAAAAATTGTATGGATACCATTTTTTAAATTTGTACTTATTATTATTATTATTGAGACAGGGTCTTGCTATGTTGCCCAGTTTGGTATTGATCTCCTGGCTTCAAGCAATCCTTTTTAACCTTATGAAACACCTATAATATAGGTGGTATTATTACACTTAGTTATTATATAAAATTAATAAAGGAAATAATATTAAAGTGTCAGAAAAGTATGAAATCTGAATTTACTTAATATATACAATTATTTTTTTTAAAAATGACTAACACATTGAATGCTTTGTACATATTCTAATTCACTGAGACATACATATAATCTTTGCCATCAGAAGTATATAAATTACCAGCTGGGCACAGTGGTTCACACCTGTAATCCCAGCACTTTGGGAGGCTGAGGTGGGCGGATCACAAGGTCAGGAGTTAGAGACCAGCCTGGTCAACATAGTGAAACCCTGTCTCTACTAAAAATATAAAAATTAGCCAGGTGTGTTCGTGCACGCCTGTAGTCCCAGCTACTCGGGAGGCTGAGGCAGGAGAATTGCTTGAACCTGGGAGGCGGAGGTTGCAGTAAGCAGAGATCTTGCCACTGCACTCCAGTCTGGGCAACAGAGCAAGACTCTGTCTCAACAACAACAACAACAACAAAAAGGATATAAATTAGTCAAGAGTGAAAAGTACACATATAAAAAATAATAATATGTAAATACAGTGTTTGTGAAGATTGGAACCCTTGTGCATTCTTAGTAGGAAAATAAAATGGTGTAGCTGTTACAAAAAACAGTGTAAAGTTTCCTCAAAAAATTAAAACTAGAACTACCATGTGAATGGATAAATAAAATGTGGTATCACAAAAATGGAATACTATTCAGCCATAAAAAGTAAGTCTTGCCATATTTGGAAACATGGGTGGACCTAGAGAATTTTATGCTTTGTGAAATACAACAGTCACAGAAGGACAAACACTGCATGATCCCACTTATTTTTCAAAAATAGTCAAATTTGTAGAAGCAGAAAATTCAGGGGCTGGGGTGAGGAGGAAATAGAGTTGCTGTACAAAAAGTATAAAGCTTCAGTTTTGCAAGATGAATGAGTTCTAGAGACTTCCTGTACAACATAGGGTCTAAGGTCAACAATCTTCTATTGTGCACTTAAAAATTTGTTGAGGGTAGGATTCATATGTTCTTAGCATAATTTTTAAAAGCTAAAATAAAACTTGAAAAATGATAATAGTATATATTTACATATTTAAATATAATTCATTTTTGCACATAAATGAAGTGGGATGATGTTTTCAAGAGAAAATTCTAATAAACAAAATTCTTGGATTATGATTCAGAGGAGAATTGCTTACTAAACCAGAAATTTTCTATAAAGCCTGTACTAATCTACATTCCCACCAATAATGTATAAGGGTTCCCTTTTCTCTGCAAGTAAAGAGTTCCTTTTTCTCTATTTGTTATCTCTCTTCGTTTTTATAAAAGCCATTCTAACACGTGTGAGGTGATTTCTCATTATGGTTTCAATTTGAATTTTTCTAATGCCTAGTGATGGTAGGCATTTTTATATGCCTATTGGCAATTTGTATATCTCCTTTTGAGAAATGTATTTTTAGGTCCACTGCCCATTTTAAAACTGAGTTACAGTTGACACTAGAGCAACAGGGGTTTAAACTGTGAGGGTCACTTACATGTCAATTTTATTCTGTCTCTACCATCCCTGAGACTGCAAGAACAACCTCTCCTCTTCCTCCTCCTCCTCAGCCCACTCAATATGAAGATGAAAAGGAAGAAGATATGATGATCCACTTTTCAAATTATGAATAGTAAGTATATTTTCTCTTCCTTCTGATTTTCTTAACATTTCTCCTCTCTATTTTAAGAATACAGTATGTAATAAATACAAAATACACAATATGTGTTAATCAACCTTTTATGTTATGCAAGGCTTCTGGTCAACAGTAGGCTATAAGCAGTTAAGTTTTGGAGAATTAAAAAGTTACACGTAATTTCACTTTTTTTTTTGGAGACGGAGTCTCACTCTGTTGCCCATGCTGGAGTGCAATGGCACAATCCTGGCTCACTACAACCTCCACCTCCCAGGTTTAAGTGATTCTCCTGCCTCAAGCTCCTGAGTAGCTGTGATCATAGGCGTGTGCCACCACACCTGGCTAGTTATACATAAATTTTCAACTGTGCAGGGGTTCTGATCTCCTAACCCTAGTGTCTTTCAAGGGTCTACTTTAATTATAAATTAATTAAATTCTACCATCTAAAAACAAAGTGAGACAGATGCAGTGGCTTGCACCTGTAATCCCCCCTACTTGGGATACTGAGGTGAGAGGATTGCTTGAGCCCAGGCAGGAGTTCAAGGTTGTGGTGAGCTATAATCATGTCACTGTACTCCAGTCTGGTCAACAGAGCAAGACTTTATCTCTAATAATAATAATAATAATACTTAATAATAAAGTGGGTAAATGGATTTAAACCGAGCAAGACCCAATACTAAGACTCCACACCTACATGAGACTCACTTTGGCCATAAGAGTACACATAGTCTGAATATGAAGGAGATTAAAAATTTTCATATAAATGGAAACCAAAAAAGAATATAGGTAGCTACAAACATATAAGGAAAAATATAGTTTCTGTTAAAATCTGTCACAAAGGCAAAGAAAGTCACTAAAGAAATCCAATGTGTAGTCTTTTATCCCTCACCCCTCTCCCACCCTTTCCCGAGTCCCTAAAGCCCATTGTATCTTCCTACTTTTAATTTTTTGAGGAACTCCCATTCTGTTTTCCAGCACAGCTATACCATTCTATGTTTCAACTAACTGAACAGTGGTTTTCATTTTTCCACATCTATGCCAACATTTATTATTTTGATTTATTGTTTCGTAGCACTCATCCTAATGGGGGGGTGTGGTATTGCATTGCGTTTTTCCTCCATTTAAAAATACTCATTTACTTACAGCTTTATTGAGGTATAATTGGTGTATTAAAAATACACTTAGATGATGTGTACCATTTGATGAGTTTGGACATATGCAAATACCTGTGACACCATCACAACCATCAAGGTAATAGACATATCCACCATCCTGAAGAGTTTCCAAAGTGTCTGTATTTGTATGTGTTTTAAGAACATGAACAGAGCTATGCAGGCAGCTGTGAACCACTTGCCTCTATCACCAGCGGGAATGAACTACGATGCTGGTAACTGGTACAGCTTCACTTCCTTCCCTTCCTCCTGAAGGAGAAATTTCAGGATTGTGCATCTTCTCCCAATTCCACAGCACCATGCAGACCACACAGGCTGCTGAGAGCCCCACCTCTTTTACTTATCTTTTCTGAGCTACCCGGTGTTCTAATGATGCTGGTTGCCTCAGCACTCTAAGATGACACAGGGG